>MU223746.1:2207743-2231403 GCA_018584345.1 Thuja plicata
TAATTGAATAATTGAATTAATTACAATTTGATCAAGGAAATTGATTTGAATTGAAAATGTTCCAAAGCATTGATTCAGAAATTTGATAAATTGATAAAATAATAAATGGGGCCCAAAGTCTAGGTGAACATTTTAGGGTGCATACAATGCTCATATCATTCTTAGGGTTTTACAATCTAGAAAACACATTAGACACATGAAAGCAAAAAGTTCATTTCAAGCACCAAATTGAAGTGTTTTCTAACTACAAAAAACAAACACACAAGTTTGGGAAAACACAATGTCTTCTACAAAATGTCCTTCATTTGAAACCATTAGTAGTTTTAGGATTTAGTCTTCATCCCACGATTGCCATAACACTGTACAAACTCATCAGTAACACAAAAATAAAGTAATCTAAGTGAAGAAATAGGTATGGAAATGTAGAAACCCAAAAATAGCATTAAAAAACATCATTCTTACCACCTACATAGGAACATTGACCATGTGTCCAGCATCAGAGAAACCACCAGTGCATAAACAAGTTCCCACCTGCATAGCTTCTAACCACCTACACAGGAACAGTGACCACCTATGCAACAACTGATCAGAAGTCTAAAATTGACTCAAAACTTACAAAAATAGAGATTTTCAACATATGAGCATGCAATAACATCAAAAACATAGCTATGGTTCATTAACCATGATATTTAAGTTGATTTACAAAGATTTGAAATGAAATTGAAACCCTAACTAGCTTGCATGTGCATAGAAATAGTTTAGGAACACCTTGAAAACCAAAACTTCACTTCATCCTAAACTAGGCTAGAGTTCATTTTAAGTCCCAAAATCAGGTTTGCATGTTCATTTTAAGCCCATTGACAACTTGAACAACTTTAATTTTCATGAGATACTTCCTTTCCACCCCTAGTTAGGCTAGATTGTAAGTTGCTTAAAGTTTGAATAAGTTTGATAGCATGCAACCCTAGACTAGATGAGATTCATTTTAGGAACCCAAATATAAATGTTCATGTTCATTTTAAGCTTTGAAAATGATAATGTGAAGTTCATTTTCCACATTAGGGTTCATTAACCACACTTAGGGTTCATTGGAATAGATTAGGGTTCATTTTATCTTGAAAAAAGAAAAAGGCAGAGGTGGAAGCCCTAAATGCAGAATGGCTTCCTAAACCCTCGAGAAATAACCGTAAACCCTAAAGGAGCATCCTGTGTGACCAATTATGTAGCTAAGTAGCCACCTGCACAGCTCTGGGCTCCAAGTGCGTAGGTCTAGGTACCACCTACATAGTAATAGTGACCACCTGTGTAGGTACAGTGACCACCTGCATAGGTACAATGACCACCATGGTTAGTAATGATGGCCAGAGGAACTCCATAATGGAAAATTATATAATTTAGGATGAATGTGAAAACTTGTTTGTCACTAATGTATGTGATGGGGATAACTACCACCCATTTGGTAAAGTACTTAGTGGTCATGAAGATATATTTGTGTCCATCAGAAGATAGGGGTGTGATCTTTCCTACAAGATCAAATGCCTATTGTGAAAAGGGCCATGGAGAGACCACTAGTTGTAGATCCTATGTCGGAGCATGAATCAAATTACTATAAATCTAGCACTTGAAACATCTCTTAGCAAATTTATGAGCATCTTTCTCCACGGTACACTAGTACTATCTTGCTCCAACCAACTTTTTGGCGAGACTCAAACCATTGAAATGTGCACCACAAATACCATCGTAGACCTCATATAAGGTAGTGTCAGCCTCTCATGAATTGAGGCATCTAAGGAGGGTTTGGTCATAGGCTCTCCTATAAAGGGTATTAGCAATGCTGACATAACAGGAGGCTTGATGGACAAGAGCTCGACGGTTGTTTTGGGATAAGGTGGGGGGTAATATCTGGGTGTGTAGGTAATTATAGACATCTTAATACCAAGGGGAATCGGGACCAACAATGTCACACATGAGCTTGGATTGCAGAATGTTGAATGCTAGAAGAAATAGCTGCTCAATGAGAAATTCACATCTCTCTTCATTATTCATCATGTTGATCATAGATGTAATAGTGGGCATAGTATATGCTTGCTTTTTATGTACCCGTGGAAGCTGGCGGAAACTGATTGTGACAAATTGCTCCTTGAGAAAGTTGGCCAACTATTTGTAAGGTACTAGCTTTTCATCCTTAGTTTCATAGTCATTAGTGACCTATCGGATGACCAATTGAGAATCACCATACACCTTGAGGTGCTAGATTTTCCATTGAATAGAAAGTTTAAGTCCAGTGACCAGTGCTTCATAATCAGCAATATTATTGGTACATGCAAATGTGATTCTATAAGATTTTTGAATGACATCACCTTATGGGGTGACAAACATGATGCCTATCCCCAATCCATGCCTAATATGTGAGCCATAAAAGTATATTTTCCACTCATTAGATTCAGTGAAGGAAAAAATGGACTCATCTAGGAATTCTGAAAGCAATGGGTGATCATCAGGAATTGGTGCCTCTGTGAGATGATCTTCTATCACCTGGCCTTTTATTTCTTTTATGTCCACATATTCTATGTCAAAATCACTCAGTAGCATGATCCATTTGGCTATGCACCCCGTGAGATTTGCTTTTCCTAAGAGATACTTCAATGGATCAATCTGTGACATGAGGATGGTTTTCTAGTGTAGCATGTAATGTCTTAGCTTCTATGTGGAAAAAACTAGAGCAAGACAGGCTCATTCAATGAGTGAGAATTTTAATTCATATCCAACCAAAGTTCTATTGATGTAATAAATACCTCTTTCTTGTCCTTGTTCATCATGTTGTGCAAGAAGAGAACCCAATGTAGTTTCTGTGGCAGAAATGTACAAGAGAAAAGGCTTCCCTGGAATGGGAGTCATCAAGATTGGTGGATGCAATAAATAATATTTTAGTTGTTGGAACGAGTGCTCACATTTGTCATTCCAATGGAAATTCACACCCTTATGCAGGATATTTTGAAATGACTAGCATTTATCTACTAATTGTGTAATAAATTAGTGGATAGACTATAATTTACCTTGTAGACTTCTCAGCTTCCTTAGCGTGTTTGGCGGAGGCATCTCTAAAATGTCTTAAACCTTTGTAGGATCCACCTTGATACCTCACTAAGAGATGATATAGCCTAGGATTTTTTGAGAAACAACTCCAAAAACACACTTTTTGGGGTTCAAGCGGAGCTTATACCCTTCCATTCTTTCAAATATTCTAGCCAGAATGCTCAAATGATCTTTCCTAGTTGTAGATTTGTGGAGGAGGTCATCAACATAGTTTTCCATTAAGATGTGCATAAATTCATTGAAGATTGTGGTCATTTCCCATTGATAAGTTACTCTGGCATTCTTCAGGCCGAAGGGCATGACATTCCTGTAATAGGTTCCCCAAGGACAAGTGAGAGTTGTCTTAGCTTGGTCCTCGGGATCAATCCAAATTTGGTTGTAACCAAAAAAGTCATCCATCAGTGACAAAATCTTGTAGCCTGCAGTCATTTCGACAATCATGTCGATGTTGGGTGGAGGAAAATCATCTTTAGGGTATGCCTTATTTAAATCATGGAAATCAGTGCATATCCATATGCCCCCAGCATGCTTTCTAACAGGAACCAAATTGGAGATCCAGTCTATGTAATCAATAGGTCTGATAAATCCTTCATCCAATAAATTTTTCAATTCTTATTTTACTAGTAGAGCTATTTAGGGATGCATTTTTCTTAGCTTCTATTTTACTAGCTTCACACCTAGCTTCAGAGGGAGATGGTGAAGAACTAACTCAGGATCTAGGCCAGGCATGTTAGCATATGACTATGAAAAATTGATCTAGCATTGAAGGAAGAATCTGATAAACTCATCTTTCTCTTCTGGAAAGAGTGATGCTGCAAAATGTATGATCTTGGGGTTGTTTGGTGTTCCCAAGTTAATCTCCTTGGTCATTTCAATGAGTAATGCCGACTTCTCCTTTGGAGGGGGTATGTCCAGTCTTCCATCTTTGGGCACCTTAGAGAGGTTTTCACCCTTAGATACATCCTTTGTTTTTACTTTTTCATGGTCCACTAGCACCTTTCAATTTTCACTAGAGAACCTATTCTTTTTAATTTTTTTCTTTTTTTATTTTATCATTTTCAATTTTGCGACTAGAAGATAGAGTTGACTCCCCTAGATATGTTGTGGCAACAAGATCAATGGAGAATCCTCTTTTATGGTTGCCAGATGGTATGCCCTCTCGGAGCTCAAAGAATTCTGCTATCACTTCTTCGGTCTTGAAGCAATCCAAGCTCAGTGGTCCTTTCTCGTCCCAATCAATAAGCTCAGGGTAGACTAGGGGGATGTCATCGTTAGTGGCACAAATGTTTTTAGGGCTAGAGGTAATGGAAAAGATGTAAATATTAGTGTCTTTAGAGTCAGATACTTCATGCATTGAGGGTTCAGGACTGGGATCCCAAAAGTTTCAACCAGGGATTAGGATTGGTTGTGGGAGGAGGGGGAATTGTGTTAACATGTTTGTCTACCATAGGAAAGTCTGTAGGATTAGGGAAGAAATTTTCAAGCTCATAATGAATAGAAGTACATGTTTTCCATTCCCATTCATTTTAATTAGTAGTGTACTCAGAAGGGGGATCCTCAAATGTCTTTTTATCATTTGAAACCTCTACATTTTCACATGAGGAAATTTTGGCATTCAAAGAGCCAATTTGTAATGGTTTGAATCCAATTCCCTGATGAAGGGGATGACATTTTGCAGTGATTGGTTCAACAATTCCTTGTTTATGTACTCCCAGGCCACTGTGGCTATCATATCCTTTTTTTTGCATGAGTGTGAACCCGGGCCTGTATCTTTCAATGGGGATCTCAGTGGGCTCATATTCTTGTTTATATTGATCTTGGAAATTCCAGCTATATGCATTGTCATAAACATGTTCTTCATGCAAACCTCCCCATAGAGTGAATTTAGGTGACGGCATAACCTTCATGGTAGTTTTGGGTGGTTCTACTTGCAACAAATTTTTTTTTCCATAAGACTTTAGGGAGAGAGGAAGCTTCCCAATACGAAAAGCTTGTGCCATGGTATACTCTCCACACCCTTTATCTTCAATCTTCAGCTTTCCTTTGATCATTTTTACAAGGGTGGCTACATCATAGTTGAAGGATTTTGATGAGGTGACTTCACTATTGGTAGGCACCTATTGTGCGGGCCCTTCTCTCAGATTGGTCCAAAATTGGAAAGGGTTAGGATCACCTGGGATGGTGATTTCCACTCCTTCATGAAATAACTTCAGTCATTGATGGTACATTGAGGGAACTTCCTTCATGGCATGGATCCATGGGCAGCCTAAGATCATTTTATAGGGAAAGTCTAGATCGAGGACTTGTAGCAATGTGTTTTCAATAACCAGATCAGTTCTGATGGGAAGGATGATGACTCCCTTAGAGGGATTTTCAGCGTCATCATAGGTCTTTATTGTGATTCTCTTGGAAGGATCAATGTCACTCTCATTGTAATCAAGATCAAGAATGACCTTCAAAGTGCATATGTTAAGTCCTACTCCACCGTCTATCATGACTCATCGAACTTTGGCATTATGGACAAAAAATTCTAGATGGAGAGGGTCATTGTGGCTAAGCCAGTCAAGTGGAACATCAGCTTTGGAAAATGTGTCATGCTGGGATGCAGAGAAGTGCCTCATCATGGCTTGAAATTGGTTAGTGTCAATGTCGGTTGGAATAGTGGACTATTTCAAAGCTTTGTCAAGGACTTCCTTGTGCAGAGGGGATTTGCATAGCAAATCAAGGATTGATATTAAGCCAGGGGTTTTACCCAACTGGTCAACAAGGTTGTAATCTAAAGATACCTTGGGTTTGGATAGTGAGCTAGGCATAGTAATCTTGGTATGACGGGTAGTGACTGTGCATTAAGGGTTACTATCTTTATCCCAGAAGGTCAGAATGGCCACACGTGAATTGGCCTTAGAGAAATAATTGATGGTATAGTCATGGTCAGTCTGGGAATAATGGAAATTGTTCTTGGGATTTGAGTTTGATGTAGAGGCATTTCCCTTGTCATGATCAACCAAGGGATTTGTGAAGATAGTATGGTTAGCATTAGAAGATCCTGCCATGGATTCAACTTCAATCACACCTTCATAAATCAAGTCTTGGACCTTGTGTTTTAATTGGAAGTAGGAATTAGTTCTATGTCTCTTTGTTTGATGACAATTATAGTATTTTTTGTCATCCCACCAAGGAGGTTTTACTACTACAGGGTCACGCATCTTGGTTAATTGAATGTAATTGTTTTGCAATAACTGTTGCAGGACTGAATGGAGTGGTTCACCTAATGGCATGAACTATCTTTGTGGTCCATCTCTATTTCTTGGCAGTTGGCTCTACCAATTTTGTTGTGCATTATCATTCATTTTTTCTTGAGGTTGTGTTGGATCTGGTGTTGGATGCAGCGCTTGAGTCATTGTCTATGTATTTGTAGCAGTGGGTCTTTGTCTACGTATTGGTAGAAGTGGGTCCTTTGAGACTCACTTTCTATTGTGTTGCATTAATTGTATGTGCATCAACAACACCATCATTTGTGACTTTTTTATTTTGAGACCAAAATTTTGGCTTGTCACTAGAAGTGCATGTGGTCTGATTGTCCTTGTTGATTTCTGATACTCCCTTTTCAATAAGAGCATATTCAATGTTGATTCCCTTTTTTCATGAGCTTTTGAATTGTATGTGGTCATTTAATCTTGAGCTCATACATCATCTAAGGTACTAGATTTTGGATAAATAATAGAATTTGTTGTTCTTCTAGCACATCAAAAGGACATTGGCTCACCAAATTCCTCCATCATAGTAGGAAGGTCATGAAGGATTCTGCAACCTTTTTTTTGGTTGTACATAGGTCAGTCAGCATAACCTCACTTGATATGTTGAATGCAAAATGAGAGATGAATTTGTCAGCTAGTTCTTTCCATGATCTAATATTACCAGGTAGTTTAGAGTACCACTTCATTACTTGACCCCCAAGACTTTGAGGGAAGAGTCTCATAAGGTACGTGTTATCATGATTAACCTTGATGCAAGACATATAAAATTCCCAAATGTGATTGATTGGATTGCCTTTCCCTTTCTATTTTTTGAACATGGGTACATCAAAATTCCTAGGGAAAGGAGGCATGTAAATGCTTGGATTGAATGGATTAGGACACAGGTCTCATTCCATGCAAA
Organism: Thuja plicata; assembly: GCA_018584345.1. Taxonomy (NCBI): domain Eukaryota; kingdom Viridiplantae; phylum Streptophyta; class Pinopsida; order Cupressales; family Cupressaceae; genus Thuja; species Thuja plicata. The sequence goes on from MU223746.1 coordinate 2,214,998, forward strand.
GTGTCTTGGCGTCCTTAAATTGCATATCATTTAGTTTCTTCTGCAAGCATTGGATTTGTTTGAGGATGTCTTCATTTTGTCAAGGCTTCACTACCCTTTTACATTTGTCAAAACAATGTGTCTTCCTAGAAGCTCTTGAATGTCAACTGTATTCTGAGGCCCGATTTAAGTCTGATGATGTAGACGATATGTCATGGAATAACACCACATGTTTTCAGGCCTATTGCTGATCATCTTCCACATGTTGTTGATTTATTGGTGTAGGATTGTATTGTTGACCTTGTGTCGTATAATCTGGTTGGGAAACTTGTTGTTGATATCGGGGTGCATATTGTTGTTGTTGAATTTGTGCCCCATGTTGTTGTTGTTGTGACACATTTTGTTGTTGTGTGACATGTGGTTGTCACTGCTGACCATATGGTTGTTGAACAACATGTTTTTGTTGTTGTTGAACATGTTGTTGTCTTTGTTGTTGAGCATACTATTGATGTAAAGCATGTTGTTGTTGCTATATATACTGTTGTTGTAAAGCACATTGCTGTTGCTATACATACTACTATTGGAGAGAATGTTGTCGCTGCTATACATATTGTTGGGTATGTTTTTGTTGTTGTGGGTGCACTTGTTGTACCTTTGAAACTTGCATATGTTGTATAGAAGGATGAGATTATTGACCCATCGGGACTGTTGGATGTTGCATGTTATTAACTTGTTGAAATCCAAGTGGTCCAAGTATGCCATCAAGATTTGCAGTCTTACGTTTTGCTGGTTGTGATTGAGACATCATGTCAACTTGGGCTACAAAATGGGGTTGTGTTGGTTGCACTTCATCCATAGGTGGTGCTTATGTATCCACTTGGGCTTGTTTCACTTGTTGTGTTGGTTGTGTCACCTTAGGCAGAATTGGTGTAATATCGATAAGGCTCTTTTTCTTTTGATCTTGCAATGGATTTGGTATAGTTGCAGTAGTCGCATTAGATATATAAAAAGTGGGTACCCATGGTTGTTCATTAAATTGTCCTTGGGATGTTGTTGCATTTGAAGTGATTCCTAGGAATGTTGTATGTGCTACCAAAGGAGGACCACTTGGTTGTGTTTCCTCAAAAGGGGGTACATTTGGCATGCCCCAAGGAAATGTGAATGAATTGCTTTAATATACCATCACAGATCCCAAGTCATAAGGTATGTTAATTTCTTTTGAATTTTCTTGTTCTTAACGCCCTCATCAATTTCCTCTATAGGTAAATCCTTAAAGGAAGAAAATGTCCCATGTGAGTTTCTAGAATCTGAAGAGGGACTTGAGGCATTGCCTTGATCTTGATTATCTGGTGCTTGTGGAGGAGCTTGATAAGATCCATAATCTGTGTTTGGTATAGGTTGTTGTTGAAAATGATTAGGTTGGACTTGATTGATTTTTCAAAATTGTTGGCATTCCTTCTCAGGTGTAGGAGGAACACTACCTCGGTTAGGTGGTATAGGTACAAAGATTGGGTCAAATTTTGGGGGAGGTCCCTGTTGAATAGTGCCAAAGTTTGGGGAAGCATTGGAAGGATACCCCATGTTTCATAGGTCATTTCTTGAAGTAGGCTCTTGAGGGGAGGTAACATGTCTTGGGTCATTAAAGGTTTAATGCACTCCTTCCAATTGTTGCATGTTGACTAGGTCAGTTTGATCATGATAAGAAACACCTTGTCTTGGATGAAAAGGTAAGTGTGATTCTGGTTGTTGTGTAAACATTAGTAAAGGAGGATCTTTTTTCCCCTTGGATGCTTGAGACCTTGTAAAAACTAGCATGATTTCTATATGCAAATGCAAGATTTTTTTTGTAATTTTGAAATTTTGGGAATGCAAGTTTGAAATGCAATTTTGGAAATGAAAGAAAGTTATGCAAATGCAAGCTAAGGTTTATGCAACTTTATTTTTGGTTTTTGGACTTTAACAATTAATCTTTTCAAAGGAGACAAATCTAGGAGTATAACCTTATGACGTTGAATAAGGATCTTGACTTGAAAGGTAGGATTGTTGGAATAAGGGACAAGTTTCATAAAAAAAAGGCTTAGGTAAAATCCACCATGACACAGTGGAATGAGACCAAATTGATAAAGGGGTTTGAAATTTGGGAAAAGGGGGATCAATTCAAGATCCTATTTTCAACATCATAAAGAGAGGTTCCATGATTTGGATACTTCCTAGGAGTATTTGCAATGTTTTTAAGGAGGATCTAGGAATGTGCTATGTATGCAAAAAGGCTATGATTAGGACATATGCAAAAGGAACTATAATGAGGATCAAAATGAGGTCTATAATGCAATGAATTTTTGATATGCAAATGCAAGGAAACTAGGTTATGAATATTAAATATGAAGGCTATCAAGCATGCCAAGAGGTTCCAAGTGAAAAGATTCAAGTTTCCATATGTTCACTCAAAGACAAAGTATTGTTGTGACCCACTTCATTGCTCTTGAAGATTGATTTGGAAAAAGTGTTGTTTAATGAAAGTGTTTTTAAAGATGTCTTCATTTTATTAAGGTTTGAACACCCACACAAGACACATTATTCAGAATGGCTGTTGTAAAATGAACAAACACACCACTTCCTAAGGATAGCAAGGACAATATTAGTTGAATCCCTACTTCAACTGAAGTTTAGTCTTTCTTACTAATAGTAGACAACCTATAATCTTAGAGGCACGGGCTCCTCCTTACATGTGCACTCATTTCTCAAGCACTCCAAGCTTCAACTGCCAAGGGACATCACTTCCCAAGGGATTATTGTCTCAACTAATAGCTGCAAAAGTGTGGGCCATCTTAGTTGGTCTCCGACCTTCCGCACCAATAGATAGAAGTTTTTTGGCTACTAAAACATGGTTTTTAATAAGGGCATCTGTTTGGGTGATTATACATGCAACATATTATCTCCATTATGGAGGCCTCTCAGCCTACGAAAGTTACATTCTATAGGTTTTAATGCACCACAAGGGTACTGAGGTAGATATTATTCCCAATATAATACATTCAAAAACCATCAATTGAGAGATTAATCACAATGGCATATTTGTATCCCAATTGGATGGGCTTGGCTTTAGCTTGTCACCAGTTAGGCATCCACTCTCACTGGCTCTACTAAAGCACTTGGGAGGTAGACACTCTATAGGAATGGTATGAGTTTCTCTTACACCCAAGATCCACAAAGGCGAAGGGAGAGGATACGCTCATATCATTCTTAGTGTTTTACAATCTAGAAAACACATTAGACACATGAAAGAAAAAAGTTCATTTCAAGCACCAAAGTGAAGTGTTTTCTAACTACAAAAAGCAAACACACGAGTTTGGGAAAACACAATTTCTTCTACAAAACATCCTATATTTGAAACCATTAGTACTTTTAGGATTTAGTCTTCATCCCATGATTGCCATAACGCTACACAAACTCATCAGTAACACCAAAATCAAGTAATCTAAGTGAAAAAATAGGTATGGGACTGCAGAAACCCAAAAATAGCATTAAAAAACATCATTCTTACCACCTATGTAGGAACAATGACCACCTGTGCAGCATCAGAGAAACCATCTATGAAGAAACAGGCTCCCACCTACGTAGCTTCTAACCACACGTGCAGGAATAGTGACCACCTACGTAGCAACTGATCAAAAGTCTAAAATTGATTCAAAACTTGCAAAAATAGAGCTTTTCAACATATGAGCATGCAATAACATCAAAAAAATAGCTAGGGTTCATTAACCGTGATATTTAAGTTGATTTTCTAATATTTGAAATGAAATTGAAACCCTAACTAGATTGAATGTGCATAGAAATAGTTTAGGAACACCTTGAAATCAAAAACTGCACTTGATCCTAAACTAGGCTAGAGTTCATTTTAAGTCCCAAAATCAGGTTTGCATGTTCATTTTAAGCCCATTGACAACTTGAACAACTTTAATTTGCATGAAACACTTCCTTTCCACCACTATTTAGGCTAGATTGTAAGTTTCTTAAAGTTTGAATAAGTTTGATAGCATGCAACCCTAGACTAGATGAGATTCATTTTAGGAACCCAAATATAAATGTTCATGTTCATTTTAAGATTTGAAAATGAAAATGTGAAGTTCATTTACCACATTAGGGTTCATTAACCACACTTAGGGTTCATTGGAATATATTAGGGTTCATTTTATCATGAAAACATAAAAAGGCAGAGGTGGAAGCCCTAAATGCAGAATGGCTTCCTAAACCCTCAAGAAATAACCCTAAACCCTAAAGGAGCATCTCATGTGACCAACTGCGCAGCTAAGTATCCACCTGTGTAGATCTAGGCTCCAAGTGCATAGGTCTATATACCACCTACATAGAAATAATTACCACCTACGTAGGTACAGTGACCACCTACGAAGCTTCAATGACCACCTGCGCAGCTCTCTTCCAGCACCTGAAAAAGACACAAAAACATCAAAATTTCATCAGTTATGCATGTTCATGTCGGGTTCACCAAATGTAAGACCAAAAAATGGGTTAGAAGTATATTAGGTAACCACAAACCCTAAACGAATATGCTAAACCTATCTAATGTACCATGAAAGATATTTACTAAGGGAGTTCATAAAATAAGCAGAAAACTCATAAACCCCCTTCAAAGGAAGCTCACATGTCCTTCTTTCTTCTCCATAATGAGATTAATGTTTCTCTTTGCACACACACTTTGCACAAATAAGCCAAGTTTGCTAATTGAGAATACTAGAAGTGAGTGATTTTGAATTTTTTCTCAAAATCTCGTGGTCTAACCTTGAATGAGAGAAATGTCCTCAATTTATAGAAAGTGAGACACATTTAGGTGAGATAGCACAAAATCTATGCATAAATACAAATTTTCTTTGGTGAGATATTTGGAAGCATGAAATGGAAGAGAGATATTAAGGAGATATTGCAAATATTTGAAAATATTTGTGAAGCACCTTAATAGGGATGAGAATCCTTATTTAAGGGATATGATATGTAGGTGAGATTATGAATCATAAATTAAATCAATAATCCCATATTCTCAAATATTCCTCAAAATCAAATTAGATTTTATGAAATTATAAAAAAAACTCAAATTTGAAATTAGCTAATTAATTAATAAAATTAATTAATTATTGGAGACTTAGGGAAAAGGGGGAATAAATAAAGTTTGTTTATTTATTTAATTAGAACATAGGATAAACTATGGGTTATTCATCCAAAGTGGGGAATTAGTAGATTATAGGTCGAATTGAAGGTTTTGATATTGAATTGAAAGGGGTTTGATAATGTTGATAATGATTAGGGTTAATTCTGAGGGTTTCAGAATAGTTTAGGAAATCATGAGGCATCGATGAACTTTAACAATACACTCGGATAATGATGATTGGAAATGATTGAAAATCTCCAATGAACTTTGATGGTGTCGTAAGATTGAAATGGGGTAACATCGATGATCTTTGACAATGTTCCCGAAATGATAATCAAAAATATTATTGACAATAATGAACAACACTGTTGAATTGAAATTGATAGATTGATAGCGATAACACCGATGATCTTTGATAGTTTTATCAAATGGTTGATTGAAATTATATGAAGCATCAATGATATTGGAAAATGCTCCTAAAATGATGATAAGATTGATTGAATTAGAATTAGGGTTTGATTGATTGGTTTGACATTGGGTTGATTAGGCATCGATGATCTTGAACAATGCCCCAGAATGGTTAGAAATGAGTCTAGAAAATTTTGCAAATGATTAGGAATAGAATAGGATAGATTTGAACTGATTTAGGAAGGTTTGGAATCATTTAGGATCAAATAGGATTGGTTTTAGGAAGGTTTGGGATGGTTTAGGATCGAATAGGATTGGTTTAGGATGGTTTGAAATGGTTTAGGATTGAATAGGATCAGTTTAGGAAGGTTTTGAAATGATATGGGAAATGATCGATTTGATAGCGAAAGTAGAATTGTTAGTAAATAATTGAACAATTTTGCAATATTCAATCATTGATGACAGACACAATGTCACTATACAATAAAGATCATATGCATGACATAGAGGAATGATTAGGTCACAAAACAATTTTTTGATTGTAATGAAAACAATGTTAAAACACATAGACTAGTAGGCTCCAACCATTTTAAGGTATGTACAGAAAGCAATTGGTCATTCTTCTCCTTCGACTTTCTGGGTTAAAACTGTCATGGCAGAATGCGGTGAAGTAAAGGAGTATATATGAAATGGGAGGGAATAGTCTTGACTAGCCAAGACTGGTGCCTCCATAGTCATTTGTTTAATCTAGGTGAATGTTGGATAGGAAAGATAATCCTAGCTGACAATAGTTTCTGAACCTCTTGATGGATTAGAGGTTCGATCAGTGGGTTTACTGGTCTTTGCTTTTGCTGAAAGGGTTTAGCATCTGGTTTTAGTGGGATGGTATGGGTCATGATGGATGTTTCATATGTCTTCAAATCATCATACACCCATGTAATTGTGTTAATGTATTCTTGGTGAACCGCAAGAATCTTCTCCTTCTCCCTTGGGGAGAAGGAGGTTCCAATATGCACAAATTTTTCTTCACTGGCCTGGCCGATGTTAATTTTTTTGAATTTTACCCCCTCTAAGGAGGATGATATCTTTTCTTGGGCTTGGGGGTCTGATTCAAAGATAAATTCCAATGCTACCATCCCCTTAGGGCTGGTGTTGGTTGGTAAGTCTATGATCTCGTCATCTTCTTCACCCTGCCTAATATTTTCATGATCTCTTTCTTTCACTATTTGGTCCTCGAAGACACCAACATTGGTGATGAAGGCTAGGATATGTTGACCATCCTCAAAGACCTAAATGTGGGTGACATTGTCTAGAATGGATAGGTTGGGCACCATCTCAAAAGAGATCTTTCAAAGTTGAGAGATGGCCATTGGCTAAAGGGTGCTGGCAGATACAGAATGGGCATCCAGAACATAGTTTCTTTTCCGGGGAATGAGTTCAATGCCAAAAGAATCAAAATATTTGATGAGGGTCAATGCCTAGATGCAGTATGTGGTCAGCCTTTTATCATGAAAAGTGTATTGGCTCTGGACCTATTTAACGATCAACTCTGAATCACCTAGTGCCAGGAGGTGGGTGATCCCCTTTCTTAGTGAAAATAGGAGTACAAAGACCAAGCCATCATACTCCATGACATTGTCTGTGCAATTGAAATTTAGCCTTTAAGATGCAAGGAAGGATTTCCCCCATGGGTTGATCTATTCCACTCTGGCCCTGTAGCCTTGTTTAGACCAGGACCCATCAAACTTTAGAGTCCGCAAGTCATTGTTCGTTGTCTGGGGCTTGGAAGGTGAAGTGGCTTTTAGATTTTTTTTGGAAGGTTGGGAGGAGTTTCCTCTAGCTCTGATGGCACATGGGTGTGGTTTACCTCTAGAGAAGCTTTCTGTTGGGATCCTTGGATAGGAAAAACCATGGGAGTACCATCAGAATGATTGTCAGGTCTAGGTAAATCCACTTCATGCTTCTTCTCTCAGAGGGCATTGATATGGCAGGTAGAAGTGGCGATGCAAGGCTCACTCTTGAGCTCAAATTTATTTTGATAATGCACCTAGTACCAAGTGTTGGACAAGATTGTAGTGGGAGTTGCTACGATACCCTATGAGTTAACCTCACCTCTTAGTTTTTCGTCTAGGTCCTGGATTCTCTAAGAGACTATGTGATCTTCCTCGGGGGTGAAATTGAATGTCAGGATTTCTAGGGGTTGGTAAACCCCAGGGGAAGTCTTAGAGAAAAGGACTTTGTTTACCCTACCAACTTTAGTGAGGGCCTATTTCATCCTGGGCTCACTTTCTACCTAGATCTAGTTAGACTGTCCCTCCCATGGGAGCCACAAGTTGGAGAAGTCGGTAGAGAAATACCCGTTGAGGGACTTGGACCAATTCTGACTTAGAAACATCTCATAAGTCTATGGGATGTCCACTAGTTGGATGCAAATTATGCTACTATCTGGGGTTATTGGATGAGCCAAATCTACATGTTCTTTAGCTCACCTACCATTTTTATAGCAATTTTGTCCAGTTGGACTACTGCACCTTTGGATGGAGTGGGATGGAGTCTGAGCTTCTGGTAGATGGATAAAGGGATGACATTTCTTGAGGCTCTAGAGTCCACCAAGCAATTGTGTAGGTTCTTCCCTTGTATGTTCAAACCTAGTAATAAGGGAGGATCCTCATTATTTCCCTAGAAGATATCCACATTGGCATCATCAAAAGTGGCAATCTTCGGTGGGCAACTGACAGCTTCCAGGTTTCCCAAGAGCTTCAGATGAGACTTCTTCTACTTGGGGCATTTTAGAAAAGCCTCCATCAAGGTCATGCAGGTGGTGGTTCTTTCCAATACCTTTGTGATTTCAAACCTCCCCTTAGGATATTGTTGGCTTCCCTTGGCTGGATCTTTAGCTTGGTTATAGCTAGATCCTTTCGGTTGGAAGGAGGGATCAATTGTAGCATCCTAGGGAGGTGTATCCTCTGGTGGTGTAGGTGTGTAAACTAGTCCTTTACCTACCTGAATCCAAGTGTTGTAAGGAGTTTGTGGGTTGGTGAAGACATTGGCCTCAAAGGCTAGGATAGATTCATCAAAGAACCCCTATATTTCAGGTTCTTCTTCATCTTCTTTGTCTGTCCCAAAGAATATGGTCTCACAAGTGAGGGCACCTTGACTTGGCTCTTGTGTGGAAGATTACATGAGGGTAGGATTGGTGTATTATTTTCTTTCCAGCTGGGAGATCATGATGACTTTCTCTAGTGTGGCACAGTTCACCTCAGAATGAGAGCTAGTGTCATACAATCTACACCAGTTAGTCAAGGGTTGGAGTTCTATGAATAGCATGAAATTTGTAGGTCGTGTACTTCCATGAGTGGTGTTTTGGTTTAGAAGAGGACCTCTAGTGTTTGCATTGTTATTCCACTATTGTTGGTTGGGCCGAGGCCTATTATTGTATTTCCTTCCTCTGGCATTGGTATTTTGTTGGCAAGAGAAGATATTACCTCTTTAGGAATTGGGGTTGTGGGGTGAAAAAGGCCCTGCCTTCATCTGTCCCATGTCCACAGTTAGTGAAGACAACAATCGCTAGAGTGATTCAACCTTGGTGGACAACTGAGTGTTCACATCACAATGTAACAGTTGTTGTGATTGGTTCCCAGGGAAAGTGGCAGTAGCTCCTAGAGTTGAGGATGACAATCCTCCAGCTGTGAACAACTGTAAGAAAGGTACTTTAGTGGGTTGTGTTGATGGTTGTTGCATTTGCTGTAGCTAGTTCCAGGGAACAAATTTTAGACCTGATATTGTCTGTGCTTCTAATGGGTATATGTATCGGGCCTACTGGTCTATCAGCAGTGGTGGGGGATTCATGGTCATCACTGGGACACCCATTCCCTGATTGGGGTTGTATCCCCTAGTGTAAGAATTTCTACTGGGTTTCATATTGAAAGGCATGCTCTGCCTAATCCCACTAGGAGATTTGTTCAAACTATTGGACAACTCCAAGGCTAGGTTGTAAACCTTTTCTAGAGTATCCCAGTCATTGGGGGTGGTGGTTCTCCATAGGAGAATGGAAACAAAAGGGTCCATCATGTTGTTGTATGTCTGGATGGTTACATCGATGGATGGGACGAAAGGACCCATGCACCACTTCAAGGTGTGTTGGAACTAATGGTTAAATGTTGTAAGGGGTTCATTTGGTTCTTTCTTGATGGAGATTAACTGGCTATGGGACCACACTGGGTCCACATGTACATAGAAGGCCACTAGGAAGGTGTCTTCCATATCTTGCCAATTATTGATGGAGTTGGCAGGCAGGTTAAGGTACCAGTTCTGCTCATTTTGTCCTAAGGATAGAGGAAACATCTGGGTCACAATGTCTTGATGTTGGATCTAGTGTCAGTTAATGGCATCTTTGTATGCCTATAGATTCTCTTCTGCAGTTCATGAGCCTAAATTCTCATATTAGGGGAAGATCTTCTCTAGATGTGGAGGAAGATCATTGGTAGCACCAGCAAACTGCCCCATGGGGGACCTAGTGTTACTGAAGTACGTAGCCATCGAGGGTGTTATATTTTTAATAGACTGAGAACTATTTCCTGTGATTTTCTGAGGAGGTTGGGTATTCTTCTGTGTAGTGAATCCCTAGACAAGGTTGGTTGGTTTTTTGGCCTTTAGGGTCTATTTCTTTCAAGCAGGAGGCTCGAGTTCAACAAACCTTCTAGGATTGGGGGCTGATCTAAGGACTCTTTTGAATCATGTAGGTGAAATTGATCCAATCCCATTGAAGGTCTACCTCCTACAATTATGGCTTGGGGAACCCTTAGGTGGTGTAAAGTCTAAATCTTCTGAAGGGGACAAGCTCATGCCCGCCTTCTAGCACCATTTTTTGTTGACGAGACTTTGTGACCAGTTCACCAATAGAGTGTAAGTTGTCACTAGGTACCGGTGTACCAACCAAATTTGCCTGTAAAGGTTGTCTAGGGAATAAATTCTCTAGGCCTTCAAGCATGTGAGAGTTGGGTCTCAACAGTGCAAGAGATAAGTTGGGAGTGTGACTATTTTTTTCAGGGGGATAGTTGGTTTTATTGGCTCATCTTCTCCAGGGATTTTTTTAGGTCAGGGCTTCCTACAAGCATTTGGATTATCAAAGAAACTTCAAAAGATAGGCCAGGGTTAGAGACTATTCATTCTACTTGTAGTTATGCAAGTACATTAAAAACATCAACCATGCTCTAACATGCTACACTAAATACTGAATGCATATAGAACCATCAATTTATACATATCTAATAGCAAGGGGAAAAAGAAGGTCATTAATCTACTTAAAACATTAGAGAAAGGGACATCAGAAACATACAACACAAAAGAACATTAATCCAGATATCAGAATGCTAACAACTTCATTGCCACAACTCTTCTTTCTTCATTAACAAGTTTTCCAGTAGCACTAGTGTGTACAATAATGGCTCCAAGGGAGCATCTACCTCCTGAGAACTTATAAGAAATAAGGATCATTGAGCTCTGCAACTACAGGAAATGAAAGTGCTAAAATACTAATGCTATGGACTGCAAAATCATCAATTTCACCAACCCTTGGAATGACATCGGACTTATTATTTATACACAAAGGTTTCACTAAATCTAACCTATTCTAACTTTACACTCAACAATAAAATATAATTTCTAGTGGCCGGTACTACCTACACCACGTTACAACAACCTCAAAAAGAGTAGAGGTTTGACAAATCAATAGAAGAAGATAGGAAAAGAGGTATGGAAGAATCAACCTTGAGAAGAGAGTGAGAGGAAGAATAGAAGAAATCTAATCCCCTAGGGTTTGAGGCTACATGCCTCATCAATGGAAAAGGGGCTCACTATCTCCAATGCGCAAGGTGTTTAATGCTGGAGTCGCACCTTGGGAAGACCACCTGTCAGAACCATCGCTTGAGTTAATGTGCCTTGCTAGGGTCACCTACTTTCTGACACCCTTATTAACTTCCTGATAATGACCGATTGGCTCTGGGGAACATGGACGCGGGTCATCAAAAGAATACAAAATTGTTGGATCTAGGACTCTGGGATCTGAGATCTTGTGCTCAAAGAATAAAGAATGTTCAAAATGTACCCTACTAGTTAAAAATCTCTAGAATCTAGAAAACTATTATTTCTCCTTACTGTTCTTGAATGCTACCAAAATTTGGTAGATGCCACCTCCATCAATGTACCTGATGTTACCCCACTGGTCATGGATAACTCTGACCTTCTCTTCAACATCTCCGGCTCTTTCTCAAAATTCATTTACTAGTTTAATGGAGTCATGAACCCGGAGCATCATCTTAGATAATCTTGATAACCTTCCTCCATCAAAGTGCCCAGCAGAATGATATAGGGACTTAATTAACTAATCATACTTACTGAGGACATAATCCTCTGGGGCGCATGTCCTTATGGTAAAGAAGTCAAATTGAGACACCCTTACCACCAATTCCTTGTATAAATTTAGCAGATACTTAATCTCCATGACTTTATCTTTCAGGGTCGTGACCAGTTGCTTGCTTACCTCAATCTTGAGGCCAAGTCTAGAGTACTAGGCCCAGAGGAAATCAAATGATTACTCTTCAAAAATTCCCACTTCTGGGACTGCTTCTCCTCTAGACCTTAGTACCTCCTCTAGTATTTTTCTCAACCCTTCATATTTCTCTAAGTTCTACTCCCACAAGACAACATCATTGTGTGCTTGGCACAAAATATTGTGGACCAAGTAAAGACCGAGAGAGATACCTATAGGAATTTCATTACGGCCACTATCTTCTTAGCTATCCACCCATCCATAGCCTGGGCCTTATTCTTCATGGCCCTTAGAGAATCCATGTCACCCTATGCAAGCGGTAGTCTGGAGGTGGAAACTTCTGGGTGGATCTCGGCTAGGGGCTATATGAGTTCTATCAGAAGTCTGAGGAGATTCTTGTTCTTTTCTTTTTCCTCCTTCAAATTCTGGACTTGTTTATCATATTGTGCCTCCACTACTTTGGTGGCCTCCCTCAACACATCCAACTAACCCTGGTTATCTCTCCTCCCTAGTGTTACTTTTGTGATCACATAATCCTCAGGCCTTACTGCCACTGCATCTGCATCTAGAGGAGGTGTTGCAATTGTTGCAATTATACTTCCTTTTGGACTAGTCCGGAGGGTTTGGATGGTCTAGGCCTTCTTAGGCTTCTTGACCTCTATGTTTTAGGCCATCATTTCTTCCAGGGAGAGTGGAACACCTATTGCAACTACCGGGGCCTTCCTCTTCCTGGATTGCACCAACCATTGGGGCGGCTGGGGTGGATTTGCTGTCAAGACCTAGGTATTGAGATTACCTTCAGAATTTGATAGTGCATTCTTAGTATTTATAGTGTCATCGGGCTCTTTCTCCTTTTCCTATTCAGGTTCCCTCTCTTTCTCTCTGGAGGCCTCAGTATTTTCTGCCCTATTGGCATGCTCTTTTGTGATGTTCAAGGTTTCTTCTCTGTTGATATCAGCATCATCTATATTTTTAGGGATTTCCCCATCCTTCTCAGTATTAGGAGAATTAACATTTATATCTTTGGGGATTTCCCCCTTATATTTTTGTTTTTCCTCTTCTTTGGCATCCTTCATCAAGATATCTTCCTCCATTGGAACATCTTTTGGAGGTGGTTGAGGCATCTGGCCTAGGTTCAACATTTGGGTCATTGTGATTACCTCACTAAATGTACTTCATGGCGCTTGGTCACCAAGAGTAACCAAAGGCATCTAGAGCATGATGGTTGGGGGTATGATTGATCCTGTGGGTTCAGTTTCCCCAGTCATTGGTTGCTCATCTATTGTCTTCCTTGGCTCTTTCTTGGTCTCCTTGATAGATGTTTTCTCTTGCTTGGGCTCCTTTTCTATTCCTTCTCGGACTTCCTGCTCTATGGAAGCTTCTTGCTCCAGGACTTTCTTCTCAGCTAGGATCTCCTCCTTTTCCTGAGCGGTGATTTCTTCCACCATGTGATCTATATCCCATGTAGGTTTGTGAGCTCATCTATCCTGAAGATATCATCAAAGTCATCATGCAGGGGAGAGGTATCTGAAATGCATTCAGTTCAGGGGAATATGAACTAACATCTACTGTGGGAACATCAGGCATATTGGGGCCCACAGATGTGCTTGGGGTGGGGTTCACCTTCGTATTCTTATTCTTTTGTAGTGTGCCCCTGGCATCCAAAATATTTATAGACTCCACTTCAGCGAACGTCTACCTGCTCATTAGTGTGGCCAATGATGGGGAGCCTTTTGGGTGAGTAGATGTTATTGCAGTTGTGAGGAGGTTGTGAGATAGTTGTGAACTTAATTTCTGGCTCGTCAGCCACAGCACCTCCATTTACTCTTGTATATGCACCATTAGGGGGAGCTAACCCTTGGGGAAACTTGGGCTGGGGTATCTTCTATCTCCTTCCCCTTTCTTTTCGTTGGCCCCACAGCTCTAGAGGTCAAAGTAGACCTTCGAACAATTGGTCCTTTCCAGCTGCTCCTTGGACACACCCACACAAAATACTTCTGACTATTATCTATAATGGGGTGGCATACCCCCTCAATTGTTAAATCCTCAAGGGTGGTGTTATGCCCTGCACCCCCGTCCCTATATTTTGTGTGCAAAATGTTGGGTCCCCCTTTTTTTTCGCTTTGTTCTTTTGCTGCGGCTTTGCCTTGTCTTTCTTTTCTTTTTTGCTTTCTTTCTCTGGGGCTTTTCTTCCCCGGCATGTGTTGTTTCCTTGGTTTTTTTTTCTCTCCGGGATCCCGGATCCCGGAGGTTGCCTTTTGGTTGGAAGCTTGATTCCGGACTCCGGGATTCTTTGTGATGATGTTCATAAGTTTTAGGAACATCCTCGTAAGGAATCCCCAGGCCCGGAGTCCGGAGGTTTTTCCGGACCTAAAATCTCCGGAGTGAGGAGGGTTACTTTTTACCGCGGGTATAAATAGACTCGCCTGTCATTTTCACACTTACTGCGATTAAAATCTTTGAGCACTTAGAGCGAAATAGAGAGATTTTCAAAGTGATTAGCAGAGCAGTTATAGAGAGATTTGTGATAATCAAAGCTTAACACCTTCTACTGTTCTCAGACGTACGCTAGTGCTCTGTGGTGGTGATCTTGACAGCTTGGCGATTCAAAGTTGTCGTAGAGTTCTCCTGGTAATCTTTCCCTTCCTCCACCTTCTGCATTTTCAGGTTGGTTTCTTTGCTTCCCTCCTCTTCGCTTTGCTTTTGTTTCCTGGTTTTCTTTGGGTTTGCTTGTCTTTGTTTTCATTCGCTTTGTTTTCATTTGCTTTGTTTCTCTGTTGTTTCTTCGGTCTTCCTGTTTTTCCGTTTGCTGGTGGCTCGGCTCTGCCAGAAGGTTGTCCGCCTTTTGTGCAGATGTAGATAGTTTGTAAATAATTTGTAAACACCCTGTAAATAGCATGTGCATGATGTAAATAGTTGTATATTCTTGTTTCATCTTTGTCTGGTTTTTCCCACGGGAGTCGTCGGCATGTAAATTCATGTATATATGTATATTTTTGTAAGTAACCCTTGTATATATCCCTCCTTTCCATGTATATACCCTTTGGCTCTCTTTATATCCTTCCGAGTGGCTCGACAAGCTGGTCGAGTCACCCTTGCTGTTGGTTTTTCGCTTCAAGTTTGCTTCGAGGTAGAAAACCACCTGTTTGAAACTCACCTCTCAGCCGGTTTCAAACAGATGGTTTTCTCTCTCCTCCATCAAGGCTGTCAGGGCCTCATTTATTTCCCATACGCACAATTACTTCTGGCCAAGTGGCTTTCCCTTTTTGCACATTCAAACAGTCGGCTCCGCCGCCAGTGCCATCCCATCCATTTAATACTAGCACACATGGCGTCCATGTGGACCTGCTTCCACATTCTTCTTTGCTAACAGTCATTTCTCCGAGCTTCGGTCCCCCTTTCCGCCATTCATCCCATATCTTTGTCAAGTGTGATAAAATTCCCCGGACCCGGAGATACAGTGAAAATGCTAAGTTTGTTTTGCTTTTTGGATACTTATGCAAAAAACTAACTTTTCAGGAAAAGCGAACGGTGCGATGGTAAGATCTCCGGACCCCGAAGTTATTGTTTTATTTTGATAAATATGTTCTGACGGTCACTTTGTCTTGCAGGTCCGGACTTAATATTACAATCATGTCTGAAGCATCCACCTCATCTCCTCCCGAAAGTCCAGAGTTGCCATCCACAACCGAGACCAGGACAGCGGCAAAGTCAAAAATAGAGAAGGCCCTGGCAAAGCTGCCCCTCACCATGAAGTATATGCAGGGTGAGGAGATTTTGGGTTCAAAAATTGAGTCCCAGGTAAAATTGATGACCGACCCCAGTATCAGAACTTGGGCAGAAATGCAGGCCCTAGTAAAGATAATGCATATCCAGCGACAAGCTAGAGATACAATTGCAACCAACGTCGGAGGTTCCAGAATTCTCCAGGCAGCTTGTTTCCCATGCTCCGTGTAGTCCCTGGAGCTTATTCTCACCCTGGCTACCAACTATAACTCTTCTTTCCGGGCCATCATTTTAGTAGCTGGAGAACCTACGGGATTCCCCACTCCACTGGTGTCCCTTGACACAGTTACCTTTCAAGCAGGCCTAGGTATCCCGCAATTTGCTAGGTCCTCGGTGGTCACGAGGACCGATGCCTTGAAACAATTCAACCAACTGGAGGATGCTGCCTGGGAGTACATGAACATCCACTGGCTAAAGGTCCCAAAGAGGGATCCAAAAAGAATGAAGATAGATATCCCCCGCTCTGAATTCAAGGAAAGCATCCAAATGGGGATGATAGCATTGGCCCGGGTATTTGGG
>MU223746.1:2247137-2270142 GCA_018584345.1 Thuja plicata
CCCCGCTAATGGCCGGACCAATTCTTCCTCCTTCCTCCCCATCGCTGGCAGCCTTAATGGCGAAGGCGGTGGGGGTGGATCCTATGGAGGCAGCAGCAATAGCAGACGCGGGGCCGCCTCTGATCACCCGGAGGAAAAGAAAGCATATTGCACAGCCAAAGGCAGAACAAGTGCCAAGGGCTTCCCTCCCAAAAGAAGTGGAGATCCTTTCCTCTAGTTCCCCGAAACCAGAGAAGGAAGCAAAACGAACGGAGGACCCAGCCAGTCCCCCTCCAGAGGAGGAGTTTGACATGTTTGCAGCTAATGAGTTTGGAAATCTGCAAGGGGATGATACACAAGCAGGGATGGAAGTTCCGGAGCAAGAATAAGAGGCTGTGGATCTAGGGGACCTGGAAGTAGAAGCTCCAGAACGAGAAGAGTAGAAAATAGAAGAAAAGAGGCCAGAACTGGAGATTATCTCTAAGGTCTCAGGAACAGAAGGTCTGAGAGTGGACCAAAAACTTCCAAGTGAACAGAAGGCATCCGCTGGGGAACCCACACCTGGAACTTCGGGACCAACTGTAACCCCAGCCGCCGTATTCTCAGGGCCACTCCCTGGGGCAACCTTCGGGCAGGTAATCACAGTGGCCCAAACTCTGAATCTTGGCCTGATACTGCCCTTACTACTGATAGAAGAAGAAGAAGAGAAACATGAAGAAGAGATCCCTAAAGAAGCCGACCAGGGTCTAGACACAACAATTGACATCCGAGACCAGGCTGAGGAGACAGAGATTGAAGATGTTGCTGAGGAAGAGGTTCCGTCAGGGACAGATACAGAGGAAGTACATGCTGAAAAGGAGCAGCCACCACCGGACACTGGGAGAGAATCTGAAGAACACACTCTGGCAGGAAGGCCACCTCTTCCACCTCCATGGCTGGCAAAAAGTAGAAAAAGGAAATCCTAATCTGCTCCAACAGTCCCTCTCTCCCTGGCCAAAATGATGGCCTTAGCTCAGGCCCCGCCAAAAGAAAAGAAGGCCCGGACAGTTCATACCCTTCGAACTGGGCCGGGCGGAGAAACAATTATGGTGGTAGAAACACCTCCACAAGGCGCCGATGAAGCGACCGTGGGTCCCGCAGATTATAATATCGTAGAGGTATCCTTAGGAAAAAGGGGAAAGCAGGGTGAAGTAGACCTGCTAAAGGAGGCAGCCCAGGCAGTGGAGGCCCGATACAAAAAAGAGGCCCAGAGGCTCAAGGTAGAAAAGGAGAAGAATGCAAACCTCATGAGGTTGCTTACAGAGCTGGCCCGACCCCTCAATGCTACCCTTCCACAGACCTCCACATCAGAAGAATTACTGCAGAGTGACATAGACTCCCTACGAGTAATGAAGAAGAAGTCCCAGGCAGTAGACGAATGGGCCATATTACAGGTAGGAAACACCTCGCATTTCCTAGCGGCCACTCTCCCAGATTTGTATATGGCTCGGCAGATTACTTTGCAGGTAGAAGCACTGATTGAGCAGTGTGAGAGTGATGCTGAAAATTACCAGGCGTGGAAGGTAGAGTTCGAAGAGCTCCTCACCCTGGGAGAAGACATAATTTATGAATCCAAAATTCTGGGTGAGGAATCATTTGATTTCGTAAAGGCTCAGCACTCCAGACTAGACCTCACATTGGAGGTAACCAAGCAACTGGTAGAGTCTTTACAGGAAAAGGTAAACACATTAAAGCATTCTTCCAATTTATATAGGTCATTTGTAACAAAATCTTTCGGGGTTGATCCCCTTAGCACAAATACTTATACCCCCGAGGAGTAAGTGTTGGGGAATTTTGATGAAAGAATGGCATCTCGGTATCAATCCCCGGAGGGGATGGATGGGGCCTGAATGACAAAACTAACCAAAATGGTGCTTAAAGGCCATGATTCCACAAGGATGGCAAATGAGTTCTGAAATAATGTTCTGGACTTGGCCGAATAAGTTGAAGTGGCCAGACACAGAAGGGCCAGCCTAAGGAAGATTGATGAAGATGGCATTTTTCGCATCCTTCAGGCCTTCAATGATAATAAACAGCCTTGAGTGTTCTCTGGGAACTGGGGAAATTTGGGCTTTAAGCATTCTTTATTCTTTTGGGATGTAAGTTCCCGGATCCTGGAGTTCCAGATCCAAAATTTTTTATTCTTTAAAGTGATCCATGTCCCAGTCCCCGAGGCTGACCGGTCACTTTCAAAAGCGGTTAATAAAGACTGTCAGGGGGTAGTTGAGTGCATCAAGAGGCATTTGTTTGGCGGTTAGTTTTTGATAGGGTGGTCTTCTCAAGGCACCGTTCAAAGGTACACCTGGCACATTGGAGACAGGGTGCCACATTTCCCATTTATGAGGCATGTAGCCTCGGTCCCCGGGGGACCTACTTTCCTCTTTCTTCTCTCTGGCTCTCTTCTCGAGGCCGATTCTTCCGATGTATATTCTTGTCTTCTTTTTCTGACATGGCAGACCTATTTTGTCTCCAGGTCTTTTGTAGGGTGGTGCAGGTAGTACCGACCCCCAGATATTGTATTTTATTGAAACACAGTAAAATAGGGTTAGGGTTAGAAAGAGTTGCATAAATAGGCAAATCGGCCCATTTCCAAGGGTCGGCGAAATTGATGATTTTGTTGTCCATAAGAAATAGCAAAGTGATTTCTGGTTTTTTAAGTTGCAGAGCTCAATGCTCCATTGTTATATTCTCGGTAGTTAGATGCTCCCTTGGAGCCACCATTGTATCACGCACCAGTGCTTGCTGGACCAAACATTAATGAAGAAGGAAGGATTTTTGGCAATGAAGTTGTTAACGTCTCTGCTTTTGAGTTAATGGTATTTCATGTTTTAATGTTCTGTATGTCCTTTACTCTGATATGTTCAAGTAGATTAATGACCTATTTATTCTGCTACTGATGAAATGCTAACTGATGGTTGTGTTTTTCTTCGGTATTTAGTATAGTCCTTCAGAGTATTGTCGATGTTCTGGACTTTTCGGCATGACTGTAGTTAGATAAATGTCTCTAACCCTACAGGATCTTTTTTTTTTATTTTCTAAGTGTGGAATACTCCAAGAAACCCTTACTATTTTGAATCCCCAGGAGAATGAGTTGAAGTAACCAGCTATCCCCCTCGAAAATAGTCACCTCTCCCAACCGAGCCCCGCACCGTCATGACCCGACACCCAGGTGCTTGAAGGCCCGGAGGATTTATTTCCCCCGAATAACCTTTGCAGGCAGAGTTGGCCGATTTCTCCGGACTCCGAAGCCCGGTGACAACTTATGAATGTTGGTGGACCCGGTCAGCAAAACCCCGTCAACAAGTGGCCCAATCCACCAGAGGGAGATCTAATTTATCTAACCCCTTCTCTTTATACAATGGGTACTCTAGGTGCCTGTCATCTGAAAACCCTTCAGGAAACCCTGAAGGTTGAGGGATTTCATCAAGCCTTTAGACATCTATGAATTCTAGCAGGCCCGAAGATCAAAACTGTCCTTGCAATCTGCCCAGAAATCTTCAATATCATCAAAATGTGGTGGGGATGCCCGAGGAAGTGTCATTGCTATCTTTCCCAGCGGATCAAAATTTCTTCTAGTATTGTGGAATTCCACTAGTCCTAGACTCTTTAGGTCATTGTCTGCTTCCTTCACCATGACAAGGCTACAAGAATAGTTCCCACAAGAAATTGGGAATGAGACATTGGTAACCTTCTTCAATGTGAAGAGGGCATGCAGCTCCTGAATCTGCCTGCAGAATTCTAAAAGAATAATTCTATTCCCACAATATCAAGGAAGAAGATAGGGTTTCCTAAAGAAGTCGATCACCCAAATATATGTGTGCAGCTAGAATTGAACGAAGTAATTCCTATAAGTACTCACCAACTTCATCACCTCCTATGATAACTAGTATTTGAAGTCATGAGTAAGTGTCAAAATATTCTGGTAAATGAATGCATCATTTACCCTACAAAAATTTGGGAAGCTAAGTTCCCCCTAGACATGAGGATAATGATCCCATGGCATCAACTGGCTAGGCCCATTCCTGAGAATCTCTGTTGGGCCAGTGCCCAAAGTACATAGGATTTCATGTGGAACTTTGAGGTCTGAAGGATGCTCTTTAGTTGTGTGTCCACATGGTTGGTGATGATGGCCACCCAATTGAAGGTCTAACTACGAGTGGTGATGTAGTAGAGAAAGTAATACATCCATGCTGAGAAATTTTGAGCATGTGGTTCTCCAAAGAGCCTACATAGAAATATAATTCCTGCATGGATACACTCCTTAAAATCCCCGTGGGGAATCCCTAGCTTCATCTTTTTATAGTCCCTTCTCGGGGAATTTAGCCAGTGGGTGTTGAGATGTTTCCAGGAGAGAAGGGAAGCTTCTTTGAACTCCTTTAATGACATGGACCAGGAGAGAACCATGACCCCTTTGAATTGAGGGATCCCTAGCCCTGAAGTAAAAGTAGCTGCGTCCATATTGATGATAGTTGTTGGATATTGTAGCAGTCAGGTATCGGCGAGAAAAACAACCTAAGTGGAGGCATTATAGAGAATTTCCTTTTGGAGTAGCAACTCTTGTGCTTGCACCGAGTAGGGAAAAATTGAAGCTTTAATATTCTTGGAGGTGGCCATGTGTTTTTCCACATTGTCTCTGACGGTCCATTGTCAGTATATGGCTTGGACCAAGCCCTGCATTTTAGCCCATAGTCCGGGCTCTGTGTCTATTTTTTCTTGCAACTTAGATTCCACCTTGCACCCCATGAGAACACCCTCCCACAAGTACTTGGAGGTTAGCGACAATTTGGCCAGCATCTTTTCGGCCTTAGTTTTTGTAGCTGCTCGAGTGGAGGTAGTTGGCAGCTCCAGGCTGTTAGGAGGAGAAATCACTTTTAGAATTTTGATCAATCTATCTACAACCTACAAGACCAGATAACCATCAATACATGGTATATTAAAAACAATGTTTTTTAGGGAGTCTGAGGATTTCACCACCATTTCGCACGTACAAAAATGTTAGCATGCATCAAAATCTAGGAATATTAAAGTCAACAAGGATTGGATTCTAATCAACACCGAGAGGCTCTGGGGCATTGGCTTAGGAAAAAAAATGGGATGAAGATCTAGGGGCTTCTCAATACCTGGATTCTAGAAGAAATAGCCATTGTCGACATGACTGACAAAGAGCTTTCCTTGGCTAACATGGGTCATCACATGGCCACGCAATAGGTGGTGTAATGGCATTAATGGTGACAAGTGGGATGACATGGGGGAATTAAATGCCAGGTGGGATGGAATTTCAATGCTCATTCATGGGAAATTAATCCTTCCATTAAGATGACATGATAGAGGAGAGAGAAAGCCACCATGGCTTAAACTAGTGAGGTACCAAGTTTGAACCGTGGCGGGTGCCTCTCTGACGAGCTCAACAACATGGTTTGGTCATGGTGGAGTGCAATGAGCTTGACATAAATGGAAGGATATACATTGTGTATACATCAATATTACAAATCTAGAGAGGGTCAAAACATGGCGAGGGCCAAAGCGCAACTCACAGGCTGACCCAAAATTGATGTATATATAGCTATAAACAAGAAACTACAAAGTTTATAGAATATACAAAAGCTCTTACACTATTCTACAAAAATGTACAAAGCATTTACATCTAAAATACAACTGCACAGAGGGCGAACAACCCTCTTGTAGAATTTTCCCACCAACAGGAGCTGACAGACCTAAGCCAACGTAAGGATGAAAAAAAATGAAAATAGAACAACAACAAGCGAGACAGAAGCAAAAACTAGAAAACCAAAAACTAGAGAGAAAAGAGCCGAATGCCTACCTAGAAACATGGGGGATGTGGGGAAGATGAACATGGGAGGCACTCTGCAACAAGTTAACCTTTGAGTAACCATGAACAAGAACTGCAAATCATCGTTAATCAATCGCTAAGGACAGAGAGAAAAATGTTGTTTAAGTCACCTTAATCACCTTTGAATCACTCTAATTGCTCTGAGTGTTTAATAATAGTAAATGTGAAAGTGATTGGTAACTTCTATTTATACCCTTAGGGTAAAATGTGTTGCTTTCTCCTCACAAACTCCGGAACAAGAAAACCTCCAGACTCTGGGCCAAGGGATTCCATGTAGTCATGTCTTCTCACAATAGAAGATATGATGACAAAGAACCCCAGAGCCCAGGATCTAGATGACTCAAAAGAGAAAACAAACTTTGGGACTCAAATAAAAACAACCCTTTTAGAAGCAAAGCCCGAAGGGAAACAAAGAAAAAAAAAACAAACCAAGGAAAATCAAAAAGTGAAAATCGGGGACCCAACATTTTTCCTACAAAATGTAGGGATGGGTATGTAGGGCATAAAAATAAGATCTCTCATTGTTTATTTCATCATTTCTCTTGTTAGGGCATCTAGCAACAAAATGTCTAGTTTCTTTGCAATTAAAACAGACCAATGGTAATTTACCTTTATATCTTCCTCTGACTCTATGCAATCTTCTAGCCATTAATGCTTCAATTTCATCAAGTTCTTGTTCATCACTATTAATTTCACTATTATTTCTCATAGTGTGTTTGTTACTAGATTTGCTTATTTTCATAGAAGATTTGAATCCAGATTCAATGGTTGGCAAGACACTGTTGTCATAGTTGTTCATCTCAAATGAAATAAGTCTACCATTGAAACTATCAAGAGTAACATTGTTATTTGCAAGTTCTATCATCGTAGAGTTTTGTTAATATTTCTCAATCAATTGGTCAATAGTCAAAGGTCTAGTAGGTGCAACAAATCTAGTATCCAAGTATTGCGTAACATCATTTCCAATACCTGATAGATGGATTCCTATCATGCTTTTCCATGACGCAAAGTTTTCCTTATTCAACTTAGGCACATCCCTTTTACTCATCTTGTGATCTTTAGCTTAATTCCCTTTAAAATTTTCTTCCAAGCACCAAAGCTCTAATACCAATTGTTAGAATAACTGAAGGGGGGGGGTGGTTGAATCAGTGGACTTAAAATAATTCCAATAATCTAATCAAAATTTATATCTCAAATATAATATCCTCTAGTTATCTTTCAATCCATCAAGATGTATGCCTTAAATAGTTTTATCAAATATATACTGCTTGGTAAGATATATTGTTTATCTTTTCTATCCTTTACTGAGTAGCAGAAACTAAACTTAGTGTTTACCAACCAATCTAGTTTTATTAATGTGTAAAGTAAACTATCAATGGAATGAAAGAAATACACATTTGAAACATATATTATTAACATGAAAACCCTTTTAAGGGAAAACCCCACTTGGGACCGGTAACCCAAAATTTTCACTCTTCTAAAGTGAGCTCGGTGAAGAGCCAACCCTATTAAAGGTTACAAACACCCTATTAAGTGTGACCTTGTTAGATGATTAAAAACTAATAGTTTGTATTTTTACCTAGCATTCACTATGCTTTCAACAAGAAAAACTTTTGATACTCTTGAGAATCTCAATACAATAAGGATGGTTAAATCCCACTCAGTTAAGAGATTTTATGAATCAATGGTTAAACTGATACAATAAATGAAATCTTCAAAATACAAATTTAACTTGTATATATTCAGATCTATTTTTAGTCCAATAATATCTCTCTAATCAATATTCACTTCAGTTCCTTTTCTCCCTTTGTTTTTTCTCGGTGAATGCTCTATCCTCTATTGCTTGGTGTCAGTAGAATTTAGTGGCTCTATTCTTTAGCCGGTATGATTAGATCTCCATGAAGAATTCTATCTTAATCAGAATTATATTTTGCATTCCTCTTATTCATAATGAATTACTTGTCTCTTTATATATACATGATTTACCCATTTAATCTCCTTGTCTTCATCATAGATCACTTCTTGATCCATAAAACTTAGCATGTTTTCTTTAATCTGTAAAGCTCTACTTTAGTTTTATTCCATAGATCTCTCCATGATAACTGGGAATAAAACATGCTTTAAATCTCTTTCCTTTATTTATTTCAACTGATCGATAAGAATAAACCAATCAACCAGTCAATATAAATATGTCTCCTATCAACTAAGTGTTTTTGTCGTTCTTGAACATCAGTTCTGATTGGTGATCAACTTTAGTTAGCTCAGTGACCACTTTTATTATGCTTGATAAATAGCTCTTTCTTAGGAACCACTTTCTCAGTTACTGCGGTGTTCAGTATACACTATGAACTACTTGGTGATCTTTTTTCCATTAGTGTGCACTGTCTATAGGTGTTTACTATCACTTGATGTATACTGAACATTTATGTTTTACTGACCACATAAACTATGTCTCTTCAAATGTTTCAATTTTATGACAATATGTATATGACCAATCAAACTATATCAAGTTCGAATCAATGAAAATACAATACATTAACTGATTTAATGTATTGCATTCATTTCTATAGCTCGATGATCATCAACTTATAATCTTCAAACATTCAATCAGTTATAGTTCATCAGTTGATGCTTGTTATGGGAGGTGTTATACCATGGATAACAGAGAAGTCCCTGTGGTCATAAATTTGAAAGGAGTCAAGATTAAGATGGTTGTCTTTCCTAAGGAAAATTACAAAATGGATGTAGTTATTGTAGATACTGAACCCCATTATGGTATATTATTGTCTAGACAATGGGCTGCAGTAATTGGAGGTCATGTCCAATTGGAGTTATCTTATGAAAAAATCCTAGTAAATGGGAATAAAGTAAAATTGTATAGAGAACCATGATCACTAGTTATTTTTTAAAAGGTGCAAGATAATATGCTTAATTGTTGTGTGGATTTATAAATGGAAAACTTTAGAGTTGAGAAGATCTTTCCACAACGCAAAAATAATGATCCATTAATTAGAGAGATGAAGACACAACAAGGTGGCCTGTGGTAGATGTACTTTGATGGAGCTTGTTCCAAAGGTAGATAATGGGTTGGCATTCTATTTATTTCTCCATCAGGTACTACATTCAAAAAATCATTCTTTTTAGCCTTTGAGTATACAAATAATATTGTTGACTATGAAGCCTTGTTTTTGGGATTAAATATTGCTACTAGGTATGGTATCAAATGTTTATAAGTTTATGGGGATTCTGAGCTAGTAGTAGCACAATTTAGATCCAAGTATGTTATAAAAATGATAGATTAAAGATGTACAAGCATGCTATTTGGGATCAGATTGAATGTCTTGATGCCTTTAACATTGAATGGATAGGAAGGTCAAAAAAACATCATTGCTGATTTTCTTGCTAATGTTTCTTTAAAGAATGGTGATTTGACCTTGAGTGGGGTATCAATTGTTGAAGTTAAGAGTAGACCAGTTGTGCCTAAAAATGTTTACAACTGGACATTTTTTAAGGATGACTAGGATATTCTCAGGTTTATCTAGTGCCTTGACCATTATGAACACCTCAATGTATATTGCAATGCTTTAGTTGAGGTGATTGATGACAAGGATACTGTTTTGGGAAATGAGGTTGTCCAGTTAACTTCTAATCATATTCCTAAGGGGATGATAAAAATAGAAGCAATATTCAGTGATCAAGATGATCATCTATCAAATTGGAGCAGTGCTAAAATTGAGGATCTAAAGGAAGTAAATTTAGGATCAGAAACAACACCTCAAATGGTATATATTAGAAGGAGGTTAGATTCCCATGTTAGGGAAAATTTGATAAAATTGTTAAGGAAGCACAAGCATGTGTTTTCCTAGTCATAAGAGGACCTACAAGCATATAGGGAGGATCTTTTCCAACATGAGATCCCACTGAAACCAGATGAAAAGACATTAAAACAAAATTAGAGACCAATAAACCCATTATTGGCCCCCAAGATGCAACAAGAATTGATGAGGTTGAGGGATGCAGTGATTATTCAACCTATAAGACATTCAACTTGGGTCTCTAATTTTGTCTCAATGAGGAAAAAGAATGGTGATATAAGGCTTTGTGTTGAATTTAGGAACTTGAATATTTCATCTTTAAAGGATAATTATTCTTTTCCTAACATGGAGGAGATGTTGCACAAAGTTACTAGTTGTGATTTATTGTCAATGATGGATGGTTTTTCAGGCTACAACGATGTGTTAGTAAAGGAAGCATAGAAATTTAAAACTGCATTCACTACTCCGTGGGAAACATATGTGTATATTAGGATGCCCTTTGGTCTCATAAATGCATTGGAAACATTCCAGAGAGCTATGGATGTTGCATTTAAATAATTTATTATTTTATTTATGGTGATCTATCAAGATGATTTAACAACATATTACAAGAAAGAAGAGGACCATTGTGGGCATTTAGAAGAAAAATTAGTAAGGCTTTTGAATATGGTGTTTCTTTGAATCCTAAGAAATATTAGTTTGCAGTAACAAAAGGAAAATAGTTGGGACACATTGTGGAAAATGAAGGAGTAAGAATTTACCCAGAGAGGATATAAGCAATTCAAAAGGTCACTGCTCCAAAAAATGTCAAAGGAGTACAATCTTTCTTTAGAAAGATTAATTTTGTAAGGAGGTTTATTGCTAACTTTGTAGAAATTATTAAGCCTATAATTAAATTGTTGAAGAAGGGTGCAAAGTTTTAGTGGGATGAAGGAGCACAATTTTCTTTTGAAAAGATCAAGAAGGCAGTTCAAGAAGCACCTATTTTGAGGTCTCGTAATTATAGTAGGCCATTTTCATTATTTTATTTTTCATCATTTCATACAATTGTTGTTGTGTTACTACAGAAGAATGAGGAGGATTATGAACATAACATTGTCTTTTTTAGTAAATCTCTCCACGCTGCAGAGTTGAACTATGAGATGATGGAAAAAAAGCATATGCCCTAGTTAAAGTTGTAAAATAAGTCATGCCTTATCTGGTTTGTGCAAAATTGATTTCATATGTACCTCATGCAGCAATCAAAGATATTTCTACCTAATCAGAAGTTCCTGGTAAATCATGCAAATGGATAAATAGGATTCAAGAATTTAATTTGGAAATCCATATTACCAAATTAGTAAGAGGATTATGTTAGGAATAGTCCCAAAAGATAACTGAGAGGGGGGCGGGGGGTGAATCAATTATCTACAAGATTCAATTCTTTATTCAATTAAGTACAGAATAACAATAACCATAAACACAATAAGATAAAACACATAATAACACCACAATTTGGTTACGGGGAAACCCAAAATAGGTAAAAAACCCTGGTGGGAATTAGCACCCACAAAGAACTGTAGTAGTGTATAATGATCCTTGTTAGAAGATCTTACAACACTATTAGGAGTTTATCTTTATAATGCAATAAGTATAGAGACCTAGTCAAAGGTCGAACCCTGTTAGGAGTCTATGAAAAATAACCCTATTAGGGGTGAGGACACACTGTCCGAGAGCACACTGCTCAAATTATGAAGGTTGCAACCTTCTGCAAATTAGATATACACTATATCTGAGAATTAAATTATTTAAGTAGACCTTTTGTCTTGATTAGTTCTAGAGAATTTTATACACTCTCTTCTTCTTCACATAGATCTTCAACTGATGAATGATGTGGCTTTACTATCCCAAAACATTAGAGATTCTACTCTGTTCTTGTTTGATATATTTTTCTATCTCTTTTCCATGGCAATCAAAAATAAACTGCTATAAGTATCTTCCTCCAAAGATAAGATTATATTGGCTGTAGGAAACTCTTCA
Source organism: Thuja plicata (assembly GCA_018584345.1). Taxonomy (NCBI): domain Eukaryota; kingdom Viridiplantae; phylum Streptophyta; class Pinopsida; order Cupressales; family Cupressaceae; genus Thuja; species Thuja plicata. Next base: position 2,258,841 of record MU223746.1, read on the forward strand.
ACAACTTCCTTGTCAGCTAAACTAAGCACACAACATAATTAGAACCACGCAACTCAAGATCAGTAGACGTGTCACTTCACACATTCGGCTCCACCAAATTAACTCAAACTTCACTCCCATGATGAAACATATTAAGAAATCTTAACCAAACATTTTGAACTCTCAATTGAACATGAATCAAAACATGCATATCCCAAAGAGAGGCGCAACTTAAGAAATAATGAAATTACTGAAGGCTCTTAATAAACAATCTTCTAAAACTGTAACTAGCAAACAGATCAACATAACTCAATGTTAACTGTACAACTAAATCTGTGTATATGAACATAGTATAATGAATATGTCTACAACATAAAAATAACCGCACAAGGCTCTAACATATCTATACATACGATTAAATATAGAATAGTGTTGTATACTATATGTTGTCATCAATGACAAACATACAGTAAACTATTTGCACAAAGGAAAATATCCAACAATCTACCCCTTTGACATTGATGGCAATATATGATATGAAAACATCATCAATCCAAAAGTATCCTCTTTAATTTTACAATATTCTCAATATCCTCATCATAAACTCCTCTTAACTGCTGCAACTCCTTATACTACTTTTGATTTTTCATGGCTGTTTACTCCCCCCAACTTTATAGTCCCCCTTAATATATACTCCCCCTTTGACATCAATGAAAAAGGGTGAAAAATACAAATAAGCACAGGTACTACTCCTGAAGTAGAGTAGTCAACCATTCATCAATCACCAAGGACTGATGCACTTGCTGCAAATTCTAATCAGACTTAGGAAGGGGAATTACTCCTAGCTTCTCCCTGAGATACTCAAAAGTATCTTTTGATAAAGACTTCATAAGTATGTCTTCCAACTGTTCTTTGGTGCTCACATAATCCAACTTCACTTCTCTCTCTATAAATTTTTCTCTTAGAAAATTATATTTTATTTCTATGTGTTTTGTCTTTGCATGCATCACAGGGTTCTTTGACATATTGATAGTGCTAGTGTTGTTACAATGAATAACAATAGGATAATCAATCTGAATTCCAAATTCTTTAATCATTTGCTTGATCCAAACAATTATGGAACAGTTTAATGCTGCTACTACATACTCATATTTTTCTATTGACTGGGAAATATAGTTGTTCTTCTTGCTTGTCCAAGTAACCAACCTGTCTCCAAGAAATATTGCTCCTCCTGAGGTACTCTTTATGTCATCAACACAACTTCCCAATCTACATTTGTATATACATGAAGTTCTACATTTTCTAAGTTAGGATACCATAAACCATTGTCTATAGTCCCATTTAAATATCTGAATATTCTTTTAATATCCAAGAAGTGGTTTTGTTTAGGTTCAGCTGCAAATCTTCCAACAATGCCAATTGCATTAGAAATATTAGGTCTAGATTGAGTGAGATATATAAGTTTTCCAATCATGGACTTGTATAGTGTTATGTCAACTACTGTAGAATCATCATCTTTAGAAAGTTTTCTTCCTATTATCATGGGGGTGCTTACTGGCTTGCAATCTTCCATCTTGAATTTATTCAATATCTCCGTCACATACTTAAAATGATTTATGAATATACCTTCATCTATCTATAGTACATTTAATCCCAAAAAGTATTTTATAGGTCTAATCATGCTCATTTCAAACTCACTCTGCATCTCTTTAGAAAAGTCTACACTAAGCTTGTCATTGCCACCAAAAATAATGTCATCAACAAAAATAGAAACAAGTAATAATCCTTCAAGTGTCTCTCTTATGAATAAGTTACAATCTGTTGCTCCTTTCTTGAATCCAATCTTAGTTAAGTATCCATCCAGTCTTTCATACCATGCTCTAGGGACTTTCTTGAGTCCATAGAGGGAATTCTTTAGTCTGCATACCATGTCAGGTTTGTTTGATAAATTAAATCCTTCGGGTTGTTCTATGTAGAATTCTTCCTTTAAGTCACTGTTCAAAAAGGTTGACTTGACATCCATCTAATATACCTTAAAGTTCTTGAATGTTGCATAGGCTAAAAATAATTTAATATATTCCAATCTTCTCATAGGGGAAAATGTATCAGAGTAGTCAATTCCCTCTCTCTGCGCATATCCTTTACATACCAATCTTTCTTTGTTTCTTACCACTGTACCATCTTCATTCATTTTGTTTCTGAATAACCACTTGGTTCCAAACACATTTTTGTCACAAGGTCTAGGGACCAATTCCCATGTGTCATTCTTAATTATCTGATCTAATTCTTCTTGCATTGCATTCTGCCAATCTGAATAATTACAAGCATCTTCAACACTTAAAGGTTCAATTTGTGAAAGTAAACATACCTCTTCATCAACTATTAAACCTTTTTCTTTACATATTGTCAAAACTTTATTGCTCTGATCTCCAATGATATCTTGTTTTGAATGGTATCTAGATGTGTATTTTTGGAGCTTTAGGTGTGACACTTTCATTTGTAATATGTGATTCCTCTTCACTTGGTTCAGGGTTATTGCATGATACATCAATACAGTCAAACATTTCTTCAATAACAATTTTTTTAGTGATAAGTCTAGGTTCATCTTCAATCATAGGTGCATAATCATACTATCTCTCTTTAATCATGAATTTCTCATCAATCTTCAGATGTGCACTTTTAATGATTTTCTTCAATCTCAAATTAAAACATCTGTAAACTTTTCTTTTAGTAGAGTGACCAAGAAAAATACCTTCATCACTTCTGGCATCAAACTTACCAACACCATCATCTCTCTTAATGTAACACTTACTTCCAAAGATTCTAAAGTATTTTACTATAGGTGCATTACCAAACCAAAGTTCATAAGGTGTCTTGTTGCGCTGGCCTTAGTTGAATTATTTAATAGTATAGGTTGTTGTATTGACTGCTTCTCTCCAATAGGTGTGTGCAACTTTTCCTTCAATCATGATAGTGGGCACTGTGTCAAGTATGATCATGTTTCTCCTTTCTGCAATTCCATTCTACTAAGGGGTTCTAGGTTCACTTAGCTGTCTTTTGATCCCATGTTCTTCACAGTACTCATGAAACTTGTCAAAGGTGAATTCTCCTTGTCTATCATATCTTAGACACTTTATCTTTAATCCAGAATAATTTTCAACTTTAGCTTTGAATATTTTGAACTTCTCAAAATCTTTAGATTTATCTTTCAAGAACACAACCCACATCATTATGGGAAAAACATCAATAAACAAAATAAAATACCTTTCACCATAGTATGATCTTGTTTGAGTAGGTCCACATAGGTCTGTATGCACTAGATCCAATTTGTTCTCTATGGAGTTCTATTTTCTTCTGAATGAGTTCCTCACATGCTTTCCCATCACACATTCCTTGCACATAGTATCAACTAGTCTTGCAATACTAGGAAGGTCTGATATTACCTTTACATTTCTTATCTTTACTATGTTGTCAAAATTTATATGACAAAGTCTTTTGTGCCATAACCAACTATCATCCACTTTTGCAACAAAACAACTTACTTCTGAGTTGAGATGAAAGACATTACCTTTAGTCTTTGAACCTGATGCAATCATATCTCCTTCTTTGTTATTAATGATGAACTTGTTGTTTTTGAATTCCAACTGATATCCTTTGTCAAGCAATTGTCCAACACTCAGTAAGTTATGTTGTAAACTATCAACATAAAGAACATCATCAATTTTGTTCTTTCCATCTAAAGTGATATCTCCTCTACCTATGATAGGCTTAGGAGTTTTATCTCCAAATCTAACCATGCCACCTTCGTACTTATCCAGATGTACAAATATAACTTTGTCTCTTGTCATGTGATGTGAACACCCATTGTCAATGATATAGTCTATTCTGATGTCTGCTTGGGAAATGAATGTCAATTATTGTGCTTTCTTTTCAGCTTCAATGTCCATTTCATCAAACATTTTTTCAATATCTTCAATGGCAATGAATCCAATTTCATCTTCTCCCGAATCATCATCCATCACTCCATCTTTAGCATAGTAGCATTCCTTTGTATATTTAGGCTTGTAATCTATTCTAAACTTCTTGACTCTTGTAGAGCACTTGGATGCAAAATGGCCAACTTTGTTACATGAAAAGCATTTGAATGGTATATGTCCTTCATATTTCCCTTTTCCTTTTCTTTCTTTCTTAGCGATCATAACAATGATTTCTTCTAGTTCTTTGTCCTCTTATTCTTTATCAAAATTACCAAAAGTGCTCAAAGATTTTTTTTTACCATGGACTGAGGCTTTGAAGGTTGTTTCAATTTTAGGTTATGTCTTCAATCTTGATATCTCAAATGCTGAAATTTTGTTGATCAAGGTTTCTCTCTTGACGTCTTTTTAAAATTAAATAGTCTCATCTAAGATGTTTATCTTTCTCTCATAATATGCTGTCAGCATAGGCGTCAATTTATCCATTATTTCTTCCTCTGGAATTTCTCCACCATTATTTTTGATTCCTAAAACTGCTTCATTAATCTTCTGATTATAAGCTATGATGTTTTCTTCAGGTAGCATCTCTAAATTGTTGTATCTCTTCTTCCATGTCTTTCCATGTGCGTTATTTTCTTGGAGGTATCCTTCAAACATGTCTTATAGGTACTTCCATATTGAATAGGCTTTATCTGCTTTCTTAATCTCAGAAAATTCACTGTCAAATAAGGCACTTATAAGGGCTTCTTTGGCAATTGCATTTTGGGTGAATAGTTCCTTTTGATTAACAGTAGAATCTAATTCTGCAAATCTTTCAAAGTAGGAACATTAATTGCTTGGGTATTTGTCTCATAGATCTCAAAACAAATGCACTGTATGTGTGTTATAATTTTGTTCTTCCAGTCAGGATAATTCTCTCCATAAAACTTAGGACTCTCTTTTATGAAGTACACCATCTGATCTACCTTAAGTTGTTAAGCTTTCTCTCCAAGGAACTTGGATCTGATACCAATTGTTAGGAATAGTCCCAAGAGATAACTGAGAGGGGGGGGGGTGAATTAGTTATCTACAAGATTCAATTATTTAGTCAATTAAGTATAGAATAACAATAACCATAAACACAATAAGATAACATAGATAATAACACCATAATTTTGGTTATGGGGAAACCCAAAATAGGTAAAAAAAACCCAGTGGGAATTAGCACCCACAAAGAACCATACTAGTGTATAATGATCCTTATTAGAAGATCTTACAACCTTGTTAGGAGTTCATCTTTACAATGCAATAAGTATAGAGACCTAGTTAAAGGTCAGACCCTATTAGGAGTCTTTTACAAATAACCCTATTAGGGGTGAGGACAAACTGTCCGAGAGTACACTACTCAAACAATGAAGGCTGCAACCTTCTGCAAAATAGATATACAATATATCTGATAATTGAAATGTTTAAGTAGACCTACTATCTTGATCAGTTCCAGTGAATTTTATACACTCTCTGCTTCTTCACATAGATCTTCAAATGATGAATGATGTGGCTTTACTATCCCAAAACATCAGATATTCTGCTCTTTTCTTTTTTTATATCTTTTTCTATCTCTTTTCCATGGTGATCACAAATGAACTACTATAAGTATCTTCCTCCAAAGATAAGATTACATCAGCTATAGGAAACTCTTCAACAACTTCCTTTTCAGCTACACTAAGCACACAACATAATTAGAACCGTGCAACTCAAGATGAGTAGACACGTCACTTCACATAGTTAGATCCACCAAATTAACTCAAACTTCACTCCTATACTGAAACACCTTAAGCGCTCTTAACCAAACATTTTGAACTCTCAACTGAACATGAATCCAAACACACATATCCCAAAGATAGGCACAATTGAAGAAAGAAAGAAATTGTTGATGACTCTTAATAAAAAATATTCTAAAACTGTAACTGGCAAACAGATCAACATAACTCAACGTTAATTGCACAATTGAATCTGCATGTATGAACATAGTATAATGAATATGTATAAAACATAAAAATAACCGCGCAAGGCTCTAAAATTTCCATACATAGGATTACATACAGAACATTATTGTATACTATATGTTGTCATCAATGACAAATATGCAGTCAACTATTTGCACAAAGGAAAATCTCCAATAGATTAGGCTTAGAAAAGGTAATGACTGAAGAGAATATGGATTTGGTTTAGGTAAATAATGTAGAAGTACATGATTCAACAATGACTAGTATTTAAAGACATCCCTATTATGTTAATATCATGTATTATCTAAAAAATGCCAACTGCCTTGAGACTATGACTGATAATTAGAAAAGAACCCTCAAGTTGCAAGCCCAAAGATCCATACTACATAAATGGTGTACTTTTATTATTCTTAGATGAAGGATAGGTTGAAAAGGTTGCAAAAGTGATGCATGTTGGTATGTGTGGCAGATATTATTTTTCCAAGACTACTTCTCACAAGATCCTTAGAGCTGGTTATTTTTGGCCCTATTTATTTAAAGATTCTTTTAGTTTTGAACAAAAATGTGAAGCATTGAAGAGATTTTCTTCCAGCTAAGGTATTCTGGTGCTTTGTTACTAAATCTAGTAGTAGTTGAGGCACCTTTTTCCATGTGGGGGATTGATTTCAGTAGGGTGTTTTCAGAAAATTCTAGTGGTGGACATAATTGGATATTGGTTGTCATAGATTACTTGACAAAATGGATAGAGGCAATTCCTTCTAAGAAGGCAACTTGTAAGGTGGCCATTGAATTTCTAATGAAAAATGCTCTAACTAGATTCAGTGTCTCTATAAATTGATAATGGACATTGCTATGTGTTTCCGGTCAGAATAATTTAAGGATTTTTGTGATAACTATGGAATTATAATGTCATATTCTTCCCCATACAATCCACAAGCTAATGGACAAGCAGAATCCAATAATAAGAGTATTCTATAGATTTTGAAGAAAACTTTGGAAATAAACAAAAGAGCTTGGCATTCTAAGTTAAAGCTAGCTTTATGGGTTGATAGAGTAACTATGAAAAGGATACTAACAAGTCCCCTTTTGGATTGGTGTATGGTATGCAAGCCAGGTTACCATTGAAAAATTTACTTCCTATTCATAAAATTATTGAGGATGAATGGTTGGAAGTAAGTGATTCCATGTATAGAAGAATGGTCCAATTGGTTGAATTGGATGAAATCAGATGAGAAGGAAAAAAGAGAAAATTGAAGAGACAACAAAAAATGAAATATGTGTTTGACAAAAGAGCTAGTAATAGAAGGTTCAATCTAGATGACATGGTATTACAATGGAATACTAAGGATGAAGATAAACAGAAACATAAAAAGTTTGAGTCCTTATGGTTAGGGCCTTATATCATTCATTAGACACATGCTAAGGATTTATATTTCTTAAGAAATTTGGATGATGAGGTATTAGATTTACCAGTGCATGGACAATTCCTAAAACCTTTCTTTAATTGAGGTTTCTTTCCATCCACAATAGTCATGTATACAGGTATTTTGTTTTAGTTGTGCTAGTGTTCAGTAGGATGTACATTTGTATATATTCCTGAGTTTCTACTGTAGAGCTTTTGTAATACCCTTATGTGCGTGACATTTATTTCTTATTAACTTTTCTTTTCTTTTTGTCTTGTTAGGAGGGTTAAATTATTTGGTTTGATAAGTTACCAATATTAATGTGAATTGTATAGGAATTAATGGTGCTACTATATATTGGAGCTTATTATTAATATCTAATACTAAGTTTAATGCTAAGACATTTATCTATCCATGGTGATGTTAAGCATTAAAATTTGTATATATAATATTAACAATTTAAATAGATGATAAATATCTACTTATTTTTTTATAAAATTGATTTGAAATGTATAATCGATCTACATTAATATTTGTGTGTCACTGTGCTAATATAGTTGCAATGTATTATTATGCCTTAATTTGTTCATGAGATTATAATGTTATTGAACCTCTATTTATTTTGGAGTTATATGACAATAAATATCTAAATAGACTAGCAATTATATTTGTGTTATTAATGTAATAAAATAATAAAATAGATTTATTATATTAATGTGCGTATTCAGTTATGTGTATATTACTATATTGCCTTATGTCAGCTCCCGATTATAGTGATGGTCTATTTAGTAGATCGTTTATGTCAAATAAAGATATAAATTAAATATGTATTTTAGCTATGGTTATTTCGGCAAGGCATATTAGGCAATGAAAATTTAATATTATTAAGTGAGGATAATAAATCTCATAAATTATTATTATTATAACATTAATTTAATATAAATTAAATATTGATGGAAGAACTAAATAGTGTAATTGTTCCCCAAATTTCATTATTGGATAACTATGATTTGCTTGTAAGTAACCATCGATTTGAATTAATATATTTAATCATTTTAATAAGATAATAAAATAATCTTATTAGCAAAGGAGAAAGAGGATTTTTATGTCAGTCGATGGAGTGAGTGGCAAGTCATAGGGAGCCTATCGCTGCATATTTTTTGAGGTTGCAGTATTTCAGAGGGGGGGTGTGGCTCGAGGAAGTCAAAAAGATGTGAAGTCTAAAGACTTCAAGGAGTCAGGAACCATGTGGGGGAGTTGTCTCGGCATCCTTAATTGCTGGCTGACAGTTCACGTGGGGGAAACTATGAAAATTCAACTAGAATTCATCTTTTCTACTGTCGAAAGTCTTTGCTGAGCCAGTCGGGGCTACAAATAAGGTTACAGAAATTCAACTTACAATTCATGCTAGCAAGCTCGACAATCGAAAAGTTTGAATACCATATGCAATTGGGGGTTTCGATTCTTTAGGAAGGGGAGAGGATTTCATTATACAACAGGTAGTCACATGTCATCAGCTCGCAGTCCCTCCCCAAGTCTGCTCAATCTCACCATAGACACAGTGTTTTCTAACATACATCGCATTCATAGCCTCAACTCGATACCTGATCATATTGTTGTCGATATTTTCATGCTCTCTGCACGATGGGAGAGTGGGATGGGAAGCCTTGGAGGGTTTTCATTTTTAAATACCCTGGCAAAAAGACAAATCATTGCAGGTCACCATTTGAATGCCAGTACCTGTGGCACAGATGATTTAATAGCTCTGAGTTGGCAGCAAGCCCAGTGATGGCGAATGTGACGAGGCAACTTCAAGGGTGCTCTCAAGGCCCTTCACGGGCTGGCTGAGATGCAAATTTTATTTTCCATGGATTTGGAGATGAGCGGCCTTACCAGCACATCATGGTGCGATAGTTTGAATTCAACATGTTAGATGATCTATACTCAAAACTCGCTGACTCCGCCCACAACTTCACTGTCCTGCAGTTTTGGAGTATGCCCTTTCCGCTGGGACTCCACCTCTTCTAAATTCATCACTCATCCGAGTATCATATTTATCAAAACAGAAAGAAGATGAAGTTAGACATAAATTGGGTTTGACAGATGTTGATGAAAACAAGAAAGGCAATTTTGAGATAAGCAAAAAAAATAATCAAGTAAAAGAAATGCCTTTGATTAGTATTGTCGATGTTCTCTTTTCTGAAAGGATGAAGATTAAATTTTTTTAGTGGCATGATAATCTGCTACAAGACCAAAGTAGTGGACATTGTGCCGCAGTTCTTGGAAATGTTGAATTTCATGAGCAAGGATGTGAATCTGAGACCAGCTTTTACATGAAACGTCCTTCTCTTCTGTTGAATGGATTAAATTCTCACCAAAGCATATTAGTCAAGAAGCTCTCTGCATGTGTGTGAATGTATGTGGTCAAAAGGGGGATGCCATAGTCTCTACATACGGGAAGGAAGACTAGTTTTTTTCTTTCACATTCATCTGGTTGTAGCCGGTTGTCCGATTTGAGCTTGGCATCGACAAGAATGTCAGACACTAGAGTATCTTGCCGTGTAATGTGCGCAACAGCTTCCTTAGAAGTTTTTCCAGGTATGGATATTTACTTTGGTCAAGTTGATCTTATCAAAATAGAATAGATGCGTTCATGATTGTAGAGTCTAGTCTCTATTTAAATTTTACAGTTAATCATTTACGTTTAGTATTCTATTTCAATTTTATGGTTACTCATTTACGATTAGAGTTCCAAATAAAGTTTAGATCCATTAGTTCTTACGAAACTCATGATATGATTTTATATGGAATATTTTGGAATAGTTGAGTGCAGATTTATAATTATTTTTGTTAGAATGGATAGTAAGAAGATAGGATTGTTTTTTCTAATAACGTTTAGCTGTGATCATATTTCGAATATCTTTTACAAATTTATGAAATATGATAATTACGATTTAAAGATCATTTTTTTAGTTGTTGATAGAAAGTAAACTCTTATCTCTAATTAGAAATTTTATTTCATTATAGATCTGAATATATATATTTTATTTTAATTATAAAATCTTACTTTAAATACTCACCTTAGTAGTTTACGGATTTTCTTGAGAAAAGAGATCTGTCAATTTTATTTTAGTCGTGAGATATGTTCTTTTGTAATACGTATATAGTAAAGCCCTTAGGTTTGATGGTGTGCTTAACCTATTAGATAACATAAGATACTTTAAATGATAATTATTTAATTAAAGTAATTAATCTATTAATGTTTTTTTTTTCTTTAAATAGATTCCTAATATTTGAGTGTTTGAAGTTGTCTAGAGATTGTTTTTTTTCCTTCATAGTTGGAAGATTTAATAATGAAAAAAAAAATGAATAGGTTAAACTCCAAGATAGTTTTTATAAGATTGTGATCTAGGTTGTTAAGAAATTATTATTTCCGAGTCACATTATTAAATCTACTTTATTCATTACGGGCTAAGTTTATAGGACTTGATAGTTTTATGCTTATGCAAATGAAGATCTCTTTTATAAGCAAGTGTTATTAACTTAATACTAAATCCTCCTTGACAACGAATCGTTATATTTATTTATAATTCTTTCTATGGAGTCTCATCATGCTCAATATTCAAAACCTAGAGTTGTAACCTTTACTTGATGTTAATGAGATTTGCCTTATTTGAATTTTATTATTTTTACTTTTCATTAACAAGTAATTTTGTACAAATTTGTTATAAATAACCTTGTTTAATAATTAGGATTTTATGTATTTATATATATTTACTCTTAGTTTAAGTGTTAGACAAATATTATATTCTTTATTATAAATGGAAAGATAGTTTTTTTTTTTGGGTAGTCATGAATAAATTATTAGTTGTTTTATAAAAACTTAGAAGAAAGGTGTTATAAATGTTCTTAGTTGAAAACATAAGGAAAGACTATTAGAAAGATATATTCTTATATGTAA
>MU223746.1:2285104-2295421 GCA_018584345.1 Thuja plicata
AAATGTTACCCAATTTTTCCATTTTCTGTGCAAATTGGCCTGATCTGTCCTGTCTGGCATTTCTCTGTCATGGTTCCCAGGTCTTGGCTCTGCTTAAACCCTTAAACCCTAAGTCTTTCATGTGCAATCTATGTAAAAAACCCTAGGCCTTGGCTCGTTATATTTCATCGTTACCTTTTTTTTTTCACTTAAGACATGTGCCATAAGTCAGGTCGCTTGATCGCTTTACCAGAATCGAATATGCTAAATCATCTCCCGACTTCGCTTTTTCCTCATGTCGCATAGTCTCGTTAAGAAATGGAATATTCATTTAGTGACTCGAGACTTAGCGATTTCCTTTCAGTCAGGTTGTCGCCTGATTTCATGTTATGAGCTTTTAACATAATGGGACCCACCTAAGTCGGGTGATCGCGTGAAGATTTAACAAGTCAAAGAAATGTCTTCCGACCTTGCGCCTACTTCATGTCGCGTGATCGCTGGATCAGCTCAGTCAAACAGTTAGGCTCTTTCTTCGGTCGCATGGTCTCGTGATTAAATGGTGGTTAAGAGATAACAGTCACGACTATGCGACTAACCGTTTGATGTTGGTAGAAATACTCAGTCGGGTTGTCGCTAGATAAGGGGGGATGACTCAGTTGTTTAGAAAATGTTACATGGACAAAGGAAAAGATGAAACCTGTCACAGGGCTAATGGTTGCCACCTAATCGCTTGATAAAAGCAGAGGATCACACGATAACAAGACTAAGGTATGTTCTCCTTCAGTCGCGAAGTCTCCTGATGTTTTAAGGGCATATGAGATTCTAAGGCGATTAAAAGACAGCCGTCCGATGCAAAGGACAGATGATCTGTTGGTGGTCGCGAGGTCTGGTGATGAAAGTGCCCTAAAGAGAAATTTCTCCTGACTCAGTGCCTTGGGGCAGTCGGATTGTCACTGTAAACAGAAAAGGCATGTGCTTCAAGTGAAAGGTAAAGACATAGGATCACCCGACTCAGCGACTGAGGCTTGTCGTGTTATCTGGAAAAGAAACATGAGCATCTGGCGATCAAGCGACAAACCGTGACAGTTAAAAGGTAGCAGTTAGGCGCATGGTTGCTAGACAGATGGTGAGTTAATAAAATCTCCTCGCGACTTCGATTTTACACAGTCGGGATGTCGCCAGAAGTACTCAGGTTGGCCAGGGGTTAAGAAAGCACAGTGTCGCTAGGTCGTGAGATATAACAATGATTAAGGACTGAGTTCTGCGAGTTAGAGACTAGCCGTTGTCGCGTGGTTGCTGGACTTTAAATTTAAATATTTGGCGGTGGATTTGGCACTGTGAACGCTTGGCAGCCATGGTTCCTCTGTGCTCGTGTTCCAAAATTGATCAGGGAGGTTTCAGTTGTAGAAGGCCATGCATAGTGAGTCTTTTGATCCCTGGGATAGACTTGTTTGACGGAGAAATAGAAAATTTAGAGACGTGGAAGGATACAGAGTCCAATCAGAAGTTATTTCTCTCAGGTGCAGTTGGCAGAAGGACATGGTCGTGATCGAGGACTCATTGATGAATTTGAGCGGCGGCCGTCAAGGGTCACTTCCCATCCTGGGGGACTGTGATCAGTTGGTGAGCATTCATGGCAGAGACTTAGTTGCTGATACTGCTCATGGACCCAGGTTGCTTGTTCATGATACATAATCAAGTACAGGGATGGGTGCAAGATAGAGGATTTGATTTGATCGATTCACCTTGATACACATTTATGACCAGATTAGATTTTGTACTAGGGTCAATTATTACATTGTAAACCTGTAACCCTAGCTAGGTTTTGGACTCCTGCCTGCGTGCATGAGAGTATAAAAAGTTTTTTTGAGAGCYTTAGTGCTCAGATTTTTGGCATTTTGTAAGGGGAATTCATTCTTCCCAGGAGCTATCTGAGGCATTCTTTCTGCCCTCTGGCTTTTACATTTTGTAATTCTCTCATTGATCATGCAAACTATTGGAAGTACTTTGTGATAATTCTTCATATCCCTATGATTCCTTGTTTGTATCATCTCTTATTGGATCAAAGTTTATGAACACTGATTAATGGATATTGGGGTTCCTAGTTCCTCTCATTTTCTACAATTCTATGTGTTACTGTGTTTGATCTAATTTAGATGTTTTGTGGGTATACTTCAGCCCCTAGCAGTCTTGTCTCATTCCTACACCTGGTTGTAGAGAAGGATGTTTGTTTGCAGGTCATAGGTCGAGTCTTTTGTTCAGGCCTTCCTATGAAATGCTTATGCAAGCCTATCTAGTGAGTTGTGACTTATTTGACCTGGTTCTTCCGTTGATTCCATCCCCCTATACTGAGATCCAAGCCCTAATTTCGGTGCATCACCTAGTAGGTAGTTTGCTTTTAGTTATTTCCCTTTCATGCAATCCTTCTGTCCCTTTCCCTCAAAAGTTTTACTTTCTTGTCTAAAGAAGCAAATTAAGGTGATTATCCAAGAGGAACCAGCCTAGAACCTGGAGGTCTCATCTCGGTTAGCATAAGGTCCCACAACCTTGAGATGATTCCCATGTTATACTGGATTATCAAGACCAAGAGAGCTTGATATCAGAGGTGCAAATTCAGTGTATAACAGTTATAAAAAAAAACTTGTCTGAAATCTACAAAACATGAAATACTTCAGGGACTTTAAACTTAGCAAAAATTAATTTATAGGCCCCACTAGGATTTTTAGGAGATATTAAAAGTAGGCCCCATTCATTAGGACTTAAGACCCATGAGTTAAAACAACTTAGGTAGCTCCTAAAAAGGCAATATTATTTATAAAATATATAGGATACTTAGGGTTTTTGACCAAAAATGAACCCAGGGTTTGGAACCAAGGAAAATTAGGGATTAAGGACATGGTTTAAACATTTTAGAAACATGAGTAGGACTCAAAACCATGGAAAATTTTATAGTCCTAGTCATGGATTTGATTGGGGATGTATATCTCTTGCAGGCATAACAAGATTCTAGAATCTCAGGGTTAAATAGACCACCTACAAAAAAGACACTACCCTACAAAAAACACAAAAACAATAGAAAAATATTTAAAACCTAATACTTAGTGGAGCCAACCTATCTCTACCACATTATTTCCTTGATTTTAATGGGTAAAACCAGGCTTGATAGCCCAAAGCCATCACCAGAGTTATGATTCAACCTGCCTCTATCATAAATGTGATTCTGATCACCTAGCAACATTACCAATCTGAGAAAATCATTAGAAAAGACCTAGGTAAATAGGAAAAACTTGGCAACATTCAAAATTATTCAATTTTGATCCTTACTTTTATTTTGTGAAAACAAGGGTAACATGAGCTTGTCACAAGGCAAGCTAATGTCAAAACACTCTCCAAAATCTAGCCCACTACAAAATTCTTGAAAATAATTGTCGTGCTAGACTTGAAAAAGAAAAAACTCCTTTTGAATTTTATGGTTGACATCATCAACCCTAATACCATCATAACTTTGTAAATAAAATGGATGATCACCTATGACAAATTTATGCACATGCAGAATAAGACCATGTTGATTATAATCCTCAGAAAATTCAATCTCTTCAATAGTTAGTAAATTCAGCATGTCAATAATCTTGATATTCCACTCCTGGAAAAAGGAACATAACTCTTGTTGAAGAAAACTACCTAGTAGATCCTTCCAACTCTAACCTACCCCCATATGAAATAGATCAAATTGTAGTGCAAAAAAGTTAGCATGAGGCCTTCCTTCAACATCTTTATCTTGACCCAATTCAGTGTTGCATAAAACATTATCAACAACCCCTATTTGTTCACTAGAAAACAATATTTCCATATTTGTGTCAACCATATCAGAACAATCAGTACTTCAATCAAATCTTAATGCATCCATTTTCAATTTATAAAGGTGGTCACCTCTTCTATCTATAACATAGGAAATAGCCTGTTGCAAACTTTCAAAAATTGACTCCTACAAGTCAGACAGTGACCCACTATTAGCAATTTCATTATCAATCTCATGGTCTAGAGGATCCATAATTTAAGATTCATGAGAGAGACCATCTTCTACATTTTCAATATTATATATAGAACCACCATAAATAGAATCACTATCCATCTTATGAGTTGGCATAATGATATATAAAATTGGAAACTCAAATATTGAAATATTTTCAAAAAAAATTTGACCTACCATAGTTTCATATTCTATTTTATATCAAACCTCTTGCCCCTTAGAATCAACAACCTCACATGGAAAATCATAGGATACAAACATACAAATAAAAACTATCAATATTATCACCATTGTTGCACTATTGTTTTGATGCAGGAGCATCCTAGGGAAGTTGGCAATCATGTGTCACCAAAAAAATATTTTGGTTTGGTGGTGGTTTTGGTTTCTTTGGTGCTCAGTAATCTTCTCAATAACTACCTCTGAGGTTGGATTTCTTGGTTACTTTTTGTCTCGGTCACTTGTAGCTCGATCTTGTTGTCTAGTTACTCAGTAGTGTTACTGAGTGGTGTTTTGTGCATGTCTATTCAGTAGATCTCGACTCTATTGTGCCTCTCACCAAGTGGTCTTCTTTCAGTGTTCTTGCTTGCCAACCTATTTTATTCTATCTGTTGGGTTGGCCGACTGGTGCATTTAATTTGGGGTTTCTTGTTGGAGGTGTGAGGACCTATATCTTGTTTGGTTCACTCTCCCATGTAGATTTAATGATTGTTGGAGGTCGATTGATGGATAACACGTTAGTTGTGTGTTTTGATAATAACTTGTGTTTTATTATTTTATTTCAGTTATAATGCTAACTTTTGGCAAGATTGTATAAAAGAGAGAATGGGTTGATGTTAAGGGAAAAGGAGGGGGAATGGTAAGATGATGAGATGAAAATTTGTAAGTTGTTGCAGATAGTTGTAAGTGGGTAGATAGAAATTGTAGATTTCTTGGAGTCTTGTGAGCACAAGTTTGGATATGGTTTTCTTCCACTTAGTTATAGGGTAGAATAGTAATGTTGGATCGTACGAGATCTTGTTGAGTTATTGTGGTCTTTGGACAAAACTAGGAAGGCCTTACAACCCAATATGTTGCATGTAATTGAGTATGAATATAAACATGAATTGATATAAGTTGTTATATCTCTGTGTTGTTTTGTTTCCACCAGTGTCTTGTTGCTCGCTGCAAGTTTGGATAGTCCATTATTGGATCCTCTGAGTTTGACTACATCAAGTGGTATCAAAGCACGGTTTGATCTTGTTGTAGTGGTTTTAGATCTGAATTACGGACTTGTGGTGTTCCTTTTTTGTTGTTGTGAGGAGGTAAAGAGTCAAACTGACTTACACAAGTGAAGGATTTGTACAATGTGACCAAAAAGGAGATTTATTTCTACTTGTGAAGTTAGACCTTAGGGTTTGGAGATTCCTCCTTAGAGACTAAACACTAGGATAATTGATCAGATGAAAGAGAATATAGGAGATGAGATCAATAGAGAGATGGCTAAATTGAGGAATGAAATCATGGAGGGAATCAAAAATGTTGTTGTTGGATTATAGAGAGGTCCTAGTATAGAAGATTCTTATGAGGAAGTTGCTGAAAATTTTGAAGCCATTGGATCTAGTGGAGATGACAGAGATGATTGGATGGACAAATCTGGTGAAGATAGAACTGATTGGTTGTAGAGATCCAGGGATCGATTGGGTACAATTTCCTGAATAAAGGTTTCTAATTTCTTAGGTACATTGAAGGCCAAGGACCTGATTAATTGGATCGGTGAATTAGAAGACTAATTTGAGCTTGAAGACATTGGACATCATCTTAGAGTGAGATTAGAACAAACTAAGTTAAAAGGGCATGTTACTTTATGGTGGAAAGAGTTGTAGAGGGACAAAGATGAAGTTCAATTGGTGGAGGTTGATGGTGGAAAAGCTAAAGGCTAAGTTCATTCCTGTTGACTATGAACTTGAGTTGTTTAAGAAATTTTTGAATTTTAAACAAGAGGAGATGGTTGTGGAAGAGTATACTGAAGAGTTCTACAAGTTCAATATTCGGTCTGGGTATAGAGAAATTTCTAAGGAAAAGGTGGTGAGGTATATCAATGGTCTAAGATTCAATATCCAAGATGAGATTGGTATGTTGAAGATTGAATCTATGGAGGATTCTTATCAGTATGCACTAAAGGCAAAAGATAAGTTGAAGAGAAGACATTATGGTAATTCCCGAGGGAAGGAGAAGCAAGAGAAGTCAGTAAAGGATAAACCAATATTTGAGGATGAATTCAAACCTGTTGAACTGAGGAAGAAGGTAGGTAGAGGTGTGTTCAGAGGTACCTATTATAACTGTGGCTAAGAATGAAATTGGTTATTTGAATGTCCTCATGCAGATAAGAAAGTTGGTAGTCACTGGAATGTTGTGGTGAATTAGGTTGCTAAGAATGAACCTGAGGTGGAGGGTGTGATTCTTTTTATTTGGAGAACATTGCTTCCCTCAAAGAAAGTTGATTCTTGTTAGACGAAGAACTTCTTCAGGACTGTGTGGGAGTCTGGTGGTTAATGTTGTAAAGTTATTGTCAATGGAGGAAGTACTGACAACCTAGTTGTTGAAAATATGGTTCAAAAACTTGGTTTGAGAAGGTTGAAACATCCTTGTCCTTATCGGATAAGTTGGTTACAAGGAGAACATGCAGTAGGGGTAAAGGAGAAATGCATGGTAAGTTTTCACATTGGTTCTTATAAGGATGAACTATCATGTGACATTGTGGAGATGAGATCTTGTCATGTTTTACTTGGGAGACCTTGATAGTTGGGAGATCGAAAATATTAAGGTGAATGTGGAGATGTTTACTGACACCCGACAAGATAAAACTGATGCCAAGCAGCAGAAAGAAGCACAACAGGTCACTTCATCGAGCACAACAGAGAAGGCCAAGAAATTGGAAACGGTTTTACATTCTAGTGATTCTCAGAAGAAGAGGAGAAATCAAAGAAGAACAAGTTAGAGGTCACAAATACCAAAGTGTGACCCATCTACTCTTGACTTTGAAGCATTACAATAATATGGAGAGATATGCCAAAGGAATCCATTGCAAGGGAAGCTAAAGAAAGAGCACAGGGACTCCATGGTACTAGAGACAACATGGGACATACTACATCAATTTGTGCCTGATGTTGATATTGATCAAAGCAATCCAATACTTGATCAATTAGCTACCCTCACCGATGTAATCACAACTCAGAACATTGATGCTAAGAAGGCAATAAAGGAGAGAGCTGAGATGAAGTACCAACAAAAGCTCATAGAAAACATCAACCAAGAAGTGGTAGTAAAGAAGGTAAAGTTATCATAATTCATCATTGAATTAGATCCAATCATATTTGAAGCTATATCCTTTATTCAAACATTGAGCACAATAGACAAGCTCAGTAAAGATAATAGTGAAAACATTAAAAAGATGGATACCGATCTAGCAAATAGTGCACAAAGTTTAACCACCGATGGAGACAATGCAGTTAAGCTGCATTATGAGAAGATCATAGAGATTAAACAGTTAAGGCAAGAACTATGGGAGGAAGAAACACACTTTAGGGAAGAATTAACCGAGCTCCAAGCTCAACTTCTGCCAAACCTTACACTACAACAACACGTCAGTTTAGCAAGGCAACTGATAACAACCCCAGATATGTCTGTAGAAGACAACATTTACGACATGTACTCAAAGATCACACTCAAGCACATGGCTCTTGAGAACCTCAAATAAAAATGGGAGAAAATGATGGAAAACATGAAGTCTTTAAACTCCCAAATTTTTTATAATCTCTATATGTAAAGACCTTTGCCCTTAATATCAAAAAAGAGGGAAAATGATATGAGTACAAAATACAAAAAGATAAAAAGACATGTATTCATTCATTCATTCAAATGGGAAAATGATAGATATGTATATGTATATTCATATGAGAAGATGATATGTATAAGAAAAGACATCATATGTATAGTTATACCGACATATACATAGGGGGAGTCATTAAATGACTAAGGATTATATATGTTGTATATACTTAACATTTTGTTAGTATTTTGCACATATCAGTTTTCTATACTAATGTCAAAGGGGGAGATTCATGACATTAATTTTCCATTAGTATGTAAACAACACTTTCGATAATCCTACACCGAAAGATAGGACAAGAGAAAACTGAAGATCAAATATTAAGAGATCACCGAAGATGACTAAGTATAAAGAGAATTGATGACACAACTTAGTGTGTAAACCAAAATTGCAAAATAGAAAGCTAAAGAGGTAACTGAAAGAGGAACCTAACATACAAGATATAGTGTAGACCAAAGAGACAAATAAAGTGCAACTAACAGAACAAAACTAAAGGACAGTCAAGCATGACCAACAGATAGAACCGAAAGTTAGTTGCAGCCAACAAAAAGTGGATCTGACTTCCGCATCAGATAAAGAAAGTGTATTCTACTTATATGATATTTATTTTTTTAAAATCCATTTCTTTAGGGACAAGATACATGAATGTAAGTGCTTTAATCAGTCTAACTGATATAAAACACATAGAATAGGAGGTCTAGGTATAAGTTGTAAACCTGATCCTAGAGTTAACATTATTTTTATCAAAACTCGATGAAGTCAATCCATCTATAAATAGATGATGCAATAATTCATTATGATGGATGAATAGATGATGTGAAGAGAGAGGAGAATGTAAATTAATCAGATGAGCACATCTATGGATTAGATTGAGAGTTTCAAGAACAAGAACATCAAAAGATGATCTGATTATCAGAACAAAAAATAGAGCATACTGAGAATCAAAGGTATTATTCAATCACAATTAGGTGATAATATTTTTCATGTAAACTAAATTGGATCTATATCAGCAATAGGAGATTGCATTTACTAGGTCAATTTGTAGTTTTCTATCATTCCAACAAGTGGAGAAAAGTGTAAAAATCCTTTCAAGGAAGGTGGATTTAACAGTCCAACACCAAATCTCTTAACTGAGTGCACACTCAATAGTGTTGCTAAAGCTCCTAATAGAGTAGACTTTAACAGGTCTCCATCTATACTCTTAAAAGGGTAGATCATCAGAAGTGATCAAATTGTAAGCCTTAACCAGCCCCTTCCAATCTGTAGATAGTGAATATTTTGTGGGTGTCATCCCCACCGCAGTTTTAACTTCCTTATAGGAGTTTTCTATGATATCATATCTTGTGTTATGTGTCAATTACTTTCATGAATTTTTTTATGAATGTTCACATGTATATTAAGCTAATGAATTGATATAACTCACATCAACATAGTATAAATTAGATTGAAGGGATATACAATTGATTACAAAGGTTAATTAATGAAAAGGGATACAAAAGTTATAGAGGTACTTATTCAAACCTCCCCTCTTAGTACATACTTCACATTAATCCCAATAGATAGTATGATAGAGAGGCTATCCATGACTGTGTGAAGAACTTATTTAGAATTAACAAGAGTGGAAGGAAGTTTACCCTGATTCCTTTACAGGATGTAAATTTTCATAGGAAGAATCTAAGCATCAGTGGAAGGATTGAGTTAAAGGAAGTCAGAGGATAAGGGAGCAAAGTGGAAAACTGAAGAACAATGTCAGGAGAAAGGAAAATCATTTATCGGTTGTAGAAAAGGGTTTGCAGAAGAAGATCCAAGGCATGAGTTTTTCGGTTGAGGGCTTGGAGGACATGTATATCAAGAACTAGTTTGGGACCTATGTGTTTAATCCCAATAGATGTTTTTCCTTCTACTGAGAACATATTTTCACACCTGTCGTTTCTAATGCACAAGCATCCTAGGGAAGTTGGCAATATTGTGTTACCAAAAACATGTTTTGGTTTTGTTTTATTTTGTGCTTAGTAATCGGCTTAGTAACTGCCTTGGAGGTTGGAGTGTTCGGTTACTTGTTGGCTTGGTCACTTGTGGCTTGGTCTCGGTGACTAGTTACTCAGTGGTGTTGTAACACCCCGCCAGGTAACCCGAGAGGACAATACATAAAATATCTATAAGATGCAAGTAATTTTTTTTTTGTTTAACTAGAATAATATTCACCATTGTACTTCATATCTCTAAAGTAAAAATAAATAAAAAAATACTTTTCTACAACTTGAATACAAGATTTATTCAACTTAAGTCCTCACAGGTTCCCTAACGTCGCTCCTAAAGCAACATTATCTAAACTATTTACATGCATAAGATATCCATTTAATTATGAGCTTAAAAGATCTACATTAATTTTAATGCACCAAGGTAAATTTCACTAACTTGTTTCTTTCATTAAACATAA
>MU223746.1:2299105-2311301 GCA_018584345.1 Thuja plicata
CGAAGGTTAGAATCTTGAGCATTGGGTTAGTATCTAATCAATACTAATAATAAATCAACATAATCATGATACATAACCCAAATCATCAAGTGACATACAAGATTCATCAAAAGTAACCTTAACAGAAAAAAAATATAAATAATCGCTTATATATATTTATATATAACATTCATAAAGGTCTTGAAGCTCCTTAATACATACATAGAGATAAATACATACAAAAATTATACCTTTAGACAGTATGTCTGATATTAGAATCCTTGGGTACTGGTTTATGAAATCATTATAAACAAACTATAGGAATAGATCAAACAAGTATCATGAACAACTTAAGCTGTAAGAAAACATCGAAAGATATTACTTCGTTCAAAAACACAAAACTTATATTAGGGTTAGAGGGTTATTACAGGTGTAACCAAGTGGTTTTTTTTGTGTGTTTGTTTAGTGGAGCTCGGCTTGATTGTGCCTATCACTGAGTGGTCTACTTTCGGTGTTCTTTCTCACCAACTTGTGTTTTTCTATATGTTGGGTTGGCTGATTGGTGAATTTAATTTGGGGTTTCATATTGGAGGTGTGAGGACCTATATCTTCTTTAGTTCACTCTCCTATGAATAGATTTAATGATTGTTGGAGGCCAACTGATGGATAACATGTTGGTTATGTTTTTTGATGCCGACTTGTGTTTTATTATTTTATTTTAGTTATAATTCTAACTTGTGGTAAGATTATATAAAAGAGAGTATGGATTGATGTTAAGGGAAAAGGAGGGGGAATGGTAAGCTAATGAGCTGAAAAGATGTAGGTTCTTGTTGATAGTTGTAAGTGGGTAGATAGAAATTGTATATTGCTTGGAGGCTTGCGAGCACAAGTCTAGATCTAGTTTTCTTCCTCTTAGCTATAGGGTAGACTATTAATGTTGGATCCCGTAATATCTTGTTAATTTATTGTGGTCTTTGGTCAAAACTAGGAAGACCTTATAGCCTAGGATGTTGCATGTAATTAAGTATGAATATGAACATGAATTGATATAAGTTATTATATCTCTATGTTGTTGTGTTTTTATTGTTTTCTTGTTGTTGGCTGCAAGTTTTTATAGTTCTTTATTGGATCCTTTGAGATTGACTGTATCATGTTCAAACTGAAAAGCATATGTATCTTCATCAGCACACTTGAGCCTTTTACTTGATTATAATCACCATAAGGTTTCCCTTGATTTTTCTTGGGTGTAAAGTCCTTGTATGAACATTCCTTCTCTAGCCTCTTTATGTCAACATCACCACTATCTAGGATAAAATGATTCATCATTGTCTTAAAAAATATGCATCCTCACAATCATTTCCAACACATGAAAAATCTTCATCCTCTTCATAAGGCTGCATATTAGCCATTACCTTATCTTCAAAAAGATCAGGGCCATTCTCACACCATGAAGGATCTTTCTCAACCAATTCCTCACATATATCCTCTTGAACATCTCCATGTGACAAAAACATGGGTTGAGAAACATCATCCTCACTATCAGCATCAATAAAGTCTGATAGAACCTCACCATTGTGGGCTTCAACATCGTCATCTGATGAAACACTTTCCCCCTCTTTATTTTCCACATTTAACTGCAAACAATTTATTTATGCTTCCTCGTAACTAGAATAACTAGTTTCCATTTTATTTGGTGTGTAACCCCTATATATATATATATATATATATATATATTCCTTAAGAACATTACATAATTCTTCATTAACCATGTTAACATCAATGTGAGGGGCAACCACTATTTGCAGAAAACACTCTTCATTCACATTTTGTTTTAAATCATAATTTAAATCATGGTTAGTAAGATCACCAGGGATAAAAACATCTTGACATTGATTTTCATTTTCATTTCCACACCTATCTACTATATTTGATACATTATGAAAACAAAACCTAGCAGATAGAAAACCCCTTGGGATTCCATACCTTAAATTATTTTCAATATCTATTGCTGTCATAAAATCCTGAAGCAAAGTTTTAGCCTCTTTATCTCTTAAAAAGTAGTTCATCTTTTTACCAAATACACCTAAATACACAACCAAATCCATTACATCTTGGGGTCTACACATCTTAGGAATATGGACTTCTTGGACTATATTGCAATGAAAGACAAAACAAACCCTAACTCAAATTATAGTTGCTCCTTACTTGAGCAACCATGTCTGTAGTAATTTTTGCAAATTCTTCATATGTGGGTCTTCTTACTGTAAACAGATCATTCCCCTTGTGGAATTGCATTTTATTTCATCAACCCTTTCTTCTTCCTCATCACATGAAGACACATATTTACCTGCGGTTTCCTCATCAGATTCCTCTTCATTCCTTAAAAGTGAAATGGTCATTGCACAACCACTCTCAGCATATAGTTCATTTTATTCTTCTCTTTCTTGCTGTGACTCACTTGTAGATATGTTCAAAGAAATTGCACAATAATTAGGGATATGTGGAGATTGGCAAGTAATGCACCATGAAACATCATCACATGTATTGATAGAATTTCTTTGTAAAGGATTAGGAGTATTACCATTAGGCTTATCATTTATTTGTGGGAATATAGGCTTCCAATCTTTCCATTGGGTGGTACAGGGATAGTTTTGCATCCTTGGTGACCTTTTAAAATTATTGGTAATAGGTCTAGGATCATTATTTGGAAGTCTAACATTCTTTCTATCTGTAGGATTTAAATCCTTAATGGCACTTAAAATCTATTTCATATTTATCTCCTCTATAGGATTAGAAACATAAGTGGTGCAAAGATCCAAATCTATGTCCTTCATGTTCTTCCCTTGGATAGATTAGGATCCTTTGGGATCAATTGATAAATGAGAATAATGTAATAAGCCCAAGTGTGAGATCTTTTGGATCCTAGGTGCAATTATAAACTAGGATGCCAAAATGATCAAATGGGCATAAATTTGTGATTTATAGGTTTCTCACTAGGTCTAGGTCATTAGGAAATGTTTTTGAAGCCATTTTTGGCATTACATAAGACTAGTGTGCAAAATGTTACAAATTGGCAAAATTGTCAAAAATGTTGTTTAACAACATTGACAACTTTTCAAAACATTTCTCGGTATAGTTCAAAAGTTGCAAATTTGGTTCATAATGATTTGAATTATAGTTATGACTGTTGCAACTAATATTTAAACATGTTTCAAGCCCATTCATGGGTTGGCAATGATTGTACAGAATTTTGGAAGGGTGAACAAATAAAGAATTTTGTTATTTTGTGTACAGTTACTATGTTTTCGAGTTTGCAGATACTGTATGGATTAGTAGGGATGAAAATCCAATTGATTTTGTTTTTTTAGGGATCTATCTGATCTATGCTTTTCGTTTGGGGTGATTTGGTTTGAATTGGTGAGAGAATAGTAATTTGCAAGTTCACTACTTCTATAAACTCCAAAAACTGAGGGTAAATTGGTTATGGAGCCCTAACTTGCTTTCCCACCGTGGAAAAATCATGGCCCTTTGGTAAATTCAAGTTAGGGGAGTCATCTTGGAGATTCCTAAAGCATAGAAGTAGAGGATTTTGTTGGAGGGGTTTTCCACCCAGCCCTAGGTCAAATATATGTATTTGACCAGGAAAGTAGGAGATAGAGTTGATAACCAATCTCAATGATTGAAGAGACTTAGGGAATGGTTAGGATCAACCATTTGGAGTGTAGGGAAGATTCATAATGGGTTTATTTGGTTTCATGAACCCAATTTCAAACCATTGGTTTGTTATCCAAGCCTGGTCTGACCAATTAGGACTATGGACAGAGTGAGAGTTTGATGTTGCAGGAGTTGAATCAGAAATCCATCTCTTGGGGTATGTAATAAGGGGATAAGGGGTAACCTAAAAGGTAAGGATATTACCAAGTCATTTGTAGAATTTGGGGTTTATCCACCAAAAACATAGTAGGAAGGGCTACTAGGTTGACTTTCCTCATTTGAATAGGATATCTTTTGGGTGTTTAGGAACTCTAAAAGTGAGTGATTCCTAGTGTATTAGGTCAAGATAAGACCTTCCCACCATTGAATTGAATTCCCATATAGGTGGGATAGTAATCCTTCATTTTGTCTATTTGAGGGAAGTGATCCCTAAAGCCTAAAATAGATCCAAGTGGTGAGAATTCCATAGGAGTCACAAAGAGTTGTGGCATAGTAAGGCCACTTAAGAGAGGTGGTATAGGCCCTCTAGGTTTTGTTGGATCAAGGAGAAGGCTTAAGGTGGAGATTTGAGGTTCTTCTAATCAAGGAAGACCAATCTAGGTTGTGTCACCGCTTGCTCTGCATCAAGTGGTATTGGAGCCACTAAGAACAAGATTGGAAAAAAAAAAGTGAACACAAGATGTCTGAAAATGAGGATAGAGAGAGGGAGATCCCTCTATGAATAACCAATGTTGAGTTGGCCAAACTGGTCAAGGAACAAATGACAGAAAATAAGGGCAAAAAATAAGAAGAAGCACTGCCTACAGATAAGATAGCCATGGTTGAAGCCCTTGAGAAGTTAGGGAGAAAAGACTCCAAGGGCTCAGCCCTTAGTTGGTGGAACTTCCTTTAGAATGAGAGACTTGATGAAGGGAAGGAACAAATAGCCACCTGGAGGAGGATGAAGACAAAAATCAAGAAATAATTCATACCTGAAGACTGTGAAATCCTAACGCACTAGATGTTACAATGTCTAAGGAAAAAGGACTTAGATGTGAGTACATATACTAAGGAGTTTCACAAACTCACATTGAGAGCCAAAGCTCCTAAGAATGAGAAGAAAAAGTTGGCTAGGTACTTGAATGGGCTAAAGTACTCCATAAGAGATGAGTTGTCTTTGTTCAACCCCAAAACAATGCGTCTATGCTATCAAATGTCACTAAAGATAGAAGATAAAAAAAGGAGGAAGAGTGACTCCCAAAATAGAGGGAGAGGTGGAAATTTTAGAGGTAGAGGAAGGTATGGTGGTATAGGACCATATAACAAATGTTTTGGAGAAACTAGTGGTCAAGAAAACCAAGAAGGAGAGACAAATCTTAGAGGAGGATTTAGAGGAAGGAGACCCAATTGGAGAGAAATATTTGGAGTAAGAACACTAGGAGTGTTCACTGGCAGATGTTTCACTTCCAATCAAACATGACACCAGTCCTCTAGAAGTCCAGAGAAGAATGGAGGGAATAACCAAGGGAGAGAAAGGAGATTCAACCTTACTCAGGAAGAAAACACACAAATTATACAAGAACCAAGAGGGAATTTTGATCTATAAGAAGGTGAATTCTTGATGTTTAAAAGGACATTATTAAAGATAGTTGCAGACAAAGAGCCACCTCAGAGAAAGACTCTCTTTACAACAACATGTAAGGTGAAAGGTAAAGTGTGTAAGGTAATAGTAGATTCTAGTTCAAAAGATAATCTTGCATCCATAGAAATGGTTAGAAAGCATAGATTGAAGAAATTACCTCACCCTAACCCCTATAAGGTCTCCTGGTTAAACAAAGAGAAACAAGCTCTTGTAACTAAATTTATTTTTGTGGAGTTTCATGTAGGAGACTACAAAGACAAGATTTTGTGTGATGTTGTAGAAATGGATGCCTTCCGCCTATTATTAGGAAGGCCTTGGAAATATGATGTGAACTCAAAACATGATGGGAGAAGCAATGTTTATGTTCTTACTAAGGATGGAAGGGAGTATACAATGAGATCATTACCAAATGATGGGAAAGAAACACACCAAGTGACTAGTGTGTTAGTTGTAGGAGAAAAGGAGTTTTTGAAGACCCTTAAAGGAAGGGACACCTATTGTTTTTCCATTGTGGTAAAACCAAGAAGAGAAGAAAATAAAGTAGTAAGAGAAAAAGAACAAGAAAGGAATGTAGGACCCAAGGAAGTCCAAAGTTTGTTAAAGATGTACAAGGAGATTATTGTAGATAGTACCACAGATACACTTCCACGAGTCAGAGATGTAAGTCACCGTATTGATTTTATACCAGGGTCCACATTGCCTAATAAGGTTACATATAAATTGACACCAGATCAGAATGAGGAGTTAGCTAGATAGGTTAAAGAATTCCTCAAGAAAGAATTCACTAGAAGGAGCATCAGTCCTTGTGTAGTCCCTGCACTATTGGCTCCAAAGAAGGAGGGTACATGGAGACTATGTACTGACTCTAGAGCCATAAACAAAATAATTATCAGATATAGATTCCCTATGCCTAGAATGGAGGACTTAATGGATAGTCTAGGAGGGGCTACACATTACTCCATGTTGGATTTGAAAAGTAGGTACCAACAGATCTGGATTAGACAAGGGGATGAATGGAAGACTACATTCAAGACTAATAAAGGGATCTATGAATGGTTGGTGATGCCCTTTGGCCTTTCAAACACTCCAAGCACATTCATGAGGCTCATGAATGAAGTATTGAAAAAATTTATTAATCATTTTTTGGTTGTATATTTAGATGACATATTGATTTTTAGTAAGAATAGAGAAGAACATCCAACCCACTTAGAGATGGTTTTGGAAAGGCTCAAATAGGAAAAGTTAAAGGTCAATTTGGATAAATGTGTCCTCTTATAGGAAGAGTTGGTGTTCCTTGGATTTTTCATCTCAAAGGGAAATCTCAAAATGGAGCCAGAGAAGGTGGAATCGATAATCAATTGGCCCACACCAAGGACTGCTAGTGAGGTAAAAATATTTCATGGTCTAGACAGTTTTTATAGAAAATTTATTAGGGGTTTTTGCAATGTTTGTGCCCCTATGATTGACACAATCAAAGATAGAAGTGTCATTTTGTATGGACAAATGAAGCATAGAAATATTTTGAGTACTTGAAAAGGAGGGTAATAAAAGAACCCATATTAGTTTTTCTTGATTTCAATAAAATGTTCACAATAGAGTGTGATGCTAGTAATAGGGCCATAGGGGGAGTCCTAAGTCAAGAAGGAAAGCTAGTAGCCTTCTTTAGTGAGAATTTGAATGACACAAAAAAAAGGTATTCAACCTAAGATTTGGAAATGTATGCAATGGTTCATTCTTTAAGAAAGTGGAGGCATTATTTGTTGCCTAAGAAGTTCATAGTTTATACTGATAATCATGCTTTGAGATTTTTGAATAGAAAAGATAAGTTAGACCACAGACACATCAAGTGGATGGAATACATCCAAGCATACAATTTCACCTTTAAACGCAAGAAGAGTATAACCAATAAGGTTGCAGATTCCCTTAGTAGAAGGAATCTGACCATTCAAGAAGTCAGATTGGAAAGTGTTGGAATCAATTCCATGAAAGGGATGTATGAACAGTATGAAGACTTTTCACAGGCATACCAAGTATACAAGGATATGAGTGACAGATATTATAGTGAATACATGTTGTAGCAGGAATTACTTTTCAAAGGAAGTCAACTTTCTATTCCAATGGGATCCATGAGAGAGAACATCATAAGGGAGAAGCATTGTGGAGGCTTATGAGGTTACTTTGGGTTGGACAAAAATTTGGAGATAGTAAGAAGGTTTTATTTCTAGCCCAAAATGTAGATAGAGGTAAGATAGTTTGTTGAGAAGTGCATTGTTTGTCAAAATGCCAAGGGTAGATCATCCATTGCAGGATTGTATAACCCTTTACCCATTCCAATGAAACCTTGGGACTCCATCAACATGGACTTTGTATTGGGCCTAAAAAGAACCTAACAGGGATATGATAGTATCTATGTGGGAGTACATAGGTTTTCCAAAATGTCCCATTTCCTACCTTGCAAAATAGCCCATGATGCCTCTCATATAGAAGGGATATTCTTCAAGGAAGTAGTGAGGATTCATGGGTTACCAATGACCATAGTCTTTGATTGACCATAGTCTTTGATAGGGATTCAAAAATCCTTTGAAATTTTTGGAGAACACTGTGGAAAATATTAGGGACCAACTTGTCATACTCATCAACATATCATCCTCAACATAAATAGGTCCCTTGGAAACCTATTAAGATGTTTGACAAAAGACCATGGAGCCACATGGGATGCAGTAATACTATACGTAGAATTTGCCTATAATGACTCAGTAAATAGGACCATAATGACTCAGTAAATAGGACCACTGGTCATAGCCTATTTCAACTTGTATATGGGACACACTCTAGAGGTGTAATGGAGTTAAGAAACATTAGTAGTATGGAAAGGAGTGAACAAGAAGAAGACTTTGTAGATGTTATGAAGGAATGTCACCAAGAAGTCAGGAGTTGACTTGAGCAAACTTCAGGGAAGTACAAAGTGATACCAGATAAAAGAAGAAGAGAGGTGTAGTATAAGGTAAGGGACATGGTGATGATCCACCTCTGAGTAGAGAGACTTCCTAAAGGTAAGTATACCAAATTGATGATGAAGAAGATGTGACCCTTCGAGATGTTGCATAAATATGGCAACAATGTGTTGGTGCTCAAATCAACAGATTATATTTCCTATGGACTTGCCAATCCAATACTGGGAAACCCAAGTGATTTGGCCAACTAACAAGATTCAACCAAGGCAAGGTTGAACCCTCTACAATTTTAGCTCTGCAGAATCAAGGTTGGTAGGCCTATACCTTAAACTTATCCTTCAAGTCTTAAGGCCTTTTATAGTAGATAGAATACACCTCAAACCCTCTCTCTCAAGTATGGCAAGGCACTTGAAAGAAATCTATCTAAAAGTAATATATCATAAACTATAAACTAAAATACTTTGAGTAATTGAAAGAATGTGTAGTAAATATGCATGTAAATTGAAATGAAAAGATAGATAAGATATCACAAAACTATAAAAAAAATGAACTGAATAAATATAATCCAAATAATGATTAGTCCAGTGCCTTATTCTATCATGGTGAATACAGTCAAAATCATTCCAATCTTATGTTCAACCTCAGAGATAGTTTTAAAAGAAAACTTATCACTCCGAAGGTGTAATGAAATGATAATGCATCCTTGAACAAGTTCAAAGATATTTCAAAAGAATATTACTTCTCAAATGATAGACCAATTGATTGAGGCCTCAATCAATAGAATTTAACCATGCAAAATGAGAAAAACCAATTGATAATAAAGACTATGAACCGGATCAGCAAGTATGCACATCAAGTTGTCACTTTGAAGAAGTTATACTGATTTCTCCGAGGGACTAATTGTAAAATTATAATGAAACTATTACACGTGAAAGAAAAAAATACTTATCTTTATTGATTTTGAAAAAATAGCAAATCCAGGTCCATGTTACACTTGTTGATTAAAAACTATCCAAATATGTAAAATTGTATTAAATTGTATTGTCCTCTCTTTACATTGTACATTATATATATATATATATATATATATATATATATATATATATATGTCTCTGTGTGTGTGGGTTTCACACCTCTTTAGGGTGAAAAGACACAACCCGTATTAAAAATTGTTTTGAAAAAACAATAAACTAACTCAACAAGGCCGCAGAGCGGCTTAGTTCCTGCCAAAATGTTGGCAAGTTTGTTTTAATTCTGCCAAAGGACTATACAATATGAATTATAAGAATTGTTGTGTTGGAATATAGAAGATTGGTCGAAACCCATTAGCTAACAAATTCATTTCAAACAATGTCAATTTGAAAGAGTGCAGTTGGAATCATTGGGTCAGGAGATTTTTTTTTTTGGCATGTTAAAATTTTTAGAATATAAGTTTGCCAGACATTTTGTATACTACATTTGACATTCTTTAATTTTGTATTTAATTTAATTTCTGAAAGAATGGTTTGAGTAAAAAATGGGAGCATGGAAGAATAATAGAAAGACAATGTAATTTTAAAGCCCAAATTATTTTCGTTGCTGTGATATAGTTGAGGTTGAGGTTTTTAAAAAAAATAATTAAATAGTAAGATTCTAAAATTAACCAAAGTGACACCACAATTTAATGATGACATTATTGGATGTAAAGTTACAACTTTATAAATAAGTTACAAAGTTAATTAATAATATTATTAAAAAAATTATATAATCAATATCTTTAAATAACTTAATTATATATTATAATATAATTACTAAAATAAATAAAAACTCATTTTGAAAAAATTAAACATTGAATTTATTATTTAAAAGATTTAAATATAATTAATTGTTAATGTATTATTTTTTTTAACCTATCAAAAAATGTATTATATTTTTTAATTTACTATTGTAAAATCTTTTAAAATTATAAAAAATTAATTGATAAGAACTGCAATATTTCAAAAAATTAAAAATTAGTATCACATTAATGAACTATGACAAATAGCATAACAAAAAACTAAGTGAAAAAAATTTAAAATCAAATATTTTTATAATTTAAATAGTGTGTCTTTCCTTCTTTATTATTGTGAATATCCATTTTTTAAAATAAATTATATATTATTATTATTTATAACTTTTGAATGGTTATAAATAATCATTTGCATCACTAGAGTTGGAATACAATTAAATAAAATAAAAATTTAATAAAAATTAAATGAACAAATAAAAATGAAAAATGGAAAATTATATATATATATATATATATATATATATATATATATATATATTGTACGAACTAATCTTGAAAATAAG
The DNA here is from genome assembly GCA_018584345.1 of Thuja plicata. Lineage (NCBI taxonomy): Eukaryota > Viridiplantae > Streptophyta > Pinopsida > Cupressales > Cupressaceae > Thuja > Thuja plicata. Next base: position 2,309,705 of record MU223746.1, read on the forward strand.
TAAATAAGGTAGATTTACTAGTAGTATCTAATATTTGGGAGACCTATACCTTGATTTTTTTTTTGAGCCAATCAAAAGTATATGCTATTTTATAACTTTGAATTCCAAACAAATTTTTCCTAAAAATTTACTACCCATATTCAAGTTTACAATCCCAAATAAATATTTCTGAGAAATCCACGCTTATCGGGTGATTTGTATGGGCCAATCAAATTTTAAAAAACTAGTTTTGTTAATATGTTTTGTTAAAAATTGAGTAGATTTACATTCATAAAATATAATATTTTTGTGAAATAAGAAAATATCTTCAGTTTGATTTGTTAAAAAGTGAATTATTAATAAGGAGTTAAGTTGAATCTGACGCCTATAGTTCTAGGCCTGCGGCACGAACTAAAAATAACTACCTAACTTTTGGATTTGGCGTTGGTAGAAAATCCAAACCACCTTGTGACAAGATAATATTTCTGATGGAGATAGGAAATTTGATTTCCCAAACTGGGTCATTTATAGAGTTCGAAATTTTGACCATCTTCATCCTCTGTCAGCATCGTATTCGTAGCGGGTCAAAATTCAAGCATTTTCTGAAGGCTTCGATTAGTTAGTTGCATTTATTTGTGTCATAAATCTTCCTTCCTTTGATTTTTTTTAGTATGAAGAAACTTGTTTCTTGATAATGGATTGGGACTTCTAAATTCTCAAAATTTAGGATACCACCAGTGGCTCTTTCTGGGGATGTATGCTCCCTGTGAGCATAGTGAGATTCCAGCTATCTCTAGAGAAGAAGACCAAATATCCACACTTAATCTGGTGCAAAGTGAAATTGGGTGGCCCCAGGCCCCCCAAAAAATGTACATTTCTTCTTTCCTCTATCAAACACATAATTATGATCGTGTAATACTTTGGTTCTCTAGAATATGATCCCACCATTCTCATGGACAACATTCATTGCTTTATTAACATGTTTTGACTTTTGTTTAACCTTAGAAAAGTTAGCAGGTGCATTGTAGTCCTTGCTAAATAGAATATCCCCATGCATTTGATCATCCCTACAAGTAACTATATTAAGCTATTCTTCTTATATGCCTTTACATACACAATCTTCCCTATACTCAAGATTTTGTTTCTCTTCATAAAAAGGATTTGGAGATAACTCACATTCAGGAACTTCCTTCTTATCAAGAATTTAATTAGATAGGATACTTGGATAATTTTCAGAACTAATTTTTCACACATTCTCCTCGTTATGTATGTTTGATTTCATCTCATCTTCACATGTATGATACAACTTCTGCTCATAGGATGAAATAATGCATGTCTTGTTAGAATAGTCCCAAAGGATAACTGAGAGGGGGGGGTGAATTAGTTATCAGCCAATTTAATTCTTTTCTCTTATTAAATTTAGAATAAAATCAAGTAAATGCAATTTAGATAACACAATAGACAACACCACAATTTGGCTATGGGGAAACCAAATGGTAAAAACCCCGATGGGAATTAGTACCCACAATGAACTATACTTGTTTATAGTAATCCCTGTTAGAAGATATTTCAACCCTATTAGGAGTTGTACTTTACAATGCAATAAGTATAGTGACCT
>MU223746.1:2321457-2344263 GCA_018584345.1 Thuja plicata
TGATTTTGAATAGTATTGAATATTTGGATGATGATGGATTACCAAACAAGTTCCTAGACCAGTGCCTATCCTTGGGCTTATAGAATCAATAAATAAAAATCCACAGAGATATATAAAATAGAATACTATAAGATGCCTTGCAACCTACATGCAACTCAGATAAGATGCCTTGCAAACTATCCTATCATTTCTATAACATGGTATCAAATCCTTAGATATTGTTATGCTCCCTAAAACTACTTACAACTCCCTGAAACTACTTACAAAACTTAGTTCTTCCCTAGAAAAAAACTTGCAAGCAATTAGATAGCTACCTTGTAACCAATATGCTTAAAATGATTTATATATTAAACATAAAAGAGCATACACAATAAGTAAAGAGACAACAATAATATAGAGTAAAGTTGCACTGTATTTTATTCATATATTTCTTCTTTAGTACATAAACAGTTCAAAGACATAGACTGAAATTTAGAAAGTCTAGCTTGCCAATATATTTCATCTCCCTTAACTATTACAATTTTGATCTATTTATAGGTCCTTAACCATCTTGGAATCCTTAAAGATAGGATGCAACAAGCTTCAGATGGTTTAAGGAACCTAACCCTAAAACTATAGAAAAGACAAGAAATGAGAATGTATAAGAGGTGGGAAGACAAAAAGAGGGGATGAAATCTGATCTTCTTGGTCTTCATGTGAAATATGGCACCTTTGTATGACAATATTTAGGATAGCATCTAATATTCATACTAAGATCAAGTTTCTGCCATTTCAGGCTAACCTACACTTGTCTCTGATAATAACTAACCTCCCTATGCTCAATGGTTAGGTGTCAAGTGTTCCTCTCTACTCTTCATCCAAGATCTCTTCCTCTATCTCCACAGGCTTCATTTTCTTTGGCTTGGTCATCAAATACCAATTTGTCACCTCATCCTCTACAGGCCATTTAAAACTCTGTATACTCTGCAATTGTCATTTCTCCCTCTCCCATCTGACATCAGAGATGCCTTTGACATCCACTAAATATTTTTTTATGTTAGTCTCTGCTTTGAATGCTTCATCCAAAATCTTATTAACACCATCTAAATCTAAGTCAGATTCTATAATAAATGCCTCATTACTAGGCATCCTACTATCAAACTCATTCCTCCAGGTCTCCAAGGCCTTGACTTGATTATCTTCTCCTTTTAAAGGAGGAACAAACCTATTGGAATCTAGTAAAAATAGGCTTATCTTAGCCTCTATCTAATTTAGTTTACCTTTGAAGAAAGATAAAGATACATTTACCTTTTTTGTTTCGTCCTCCACCTTTGTAACAATCTCTGGTAAATCTGAAATGTGTTGCTGCAAAGAGGCAAGTTTCCCAAACAATTGTACCCTAGGAGACCATGTGATAAAGTAAGGGTTCAAAATAGAAATATACCTTGTTACTTCAACATGTAAAATAGGTAATTTGTTATAATAATTAAGGATGATATCTATTTTATCTTTTAGTATATCTATCCTATGTTGAAGAATGCTCCTTAATTCATTTAAGGCCACCTCATTATTCTTTTTGGCCACATCCTCTATTTCAACCACTTCCTTTGCTTCAGCTTTCTCCTCTATCTACAAAGGTTGCACTGAGGGCACATATGCCACTTCAGGTTTCTCTTGTAATTGCCTTTTCATCTTAGAAATTACCTTATCTTGTTGATGTATCTTAATATGACAAAATTCCCTATCCTTTTCTAAGGCACTAGCCTCCTCAATTAAAATACCATACTTTTCAAAAAACTGTTTTGTCTTATCCTCATTTAAGTGTCCCCAATGTGTCATGATCTAGGAAATCTCAAGATCTCTAGTATTTTGTACTGTCCACACCATTTTATTTCCAACCATGCTCTCCTGAATATTTACAAGTTGAGGCTTCTGGTCTTTTGGACATAAATTCCACATGGAAAATGCTTGTGATTTTGGACTGTATCCAAACCCTTTGATAATGTCACCCATCTGGATCTCACTTGCCATCTTAAGATCTGGTTGTTTTCTAATTTGATCAATTATGAATGTTGAGGCTAAATCCCAGCCCTCAGCAAACAAAATTCCATTGTTCAAAACCATCTTTCTTGCCTCATCAGGATAGACAACTTCACTGTCAGGATCATAGGCTTGCAGAGCTATAAGAGCCTCATTTGTTATTGCCTCTTCACCATCATGTTTCAGTTGTTCTCTAATTTTCTCCTTCTTATGACACTTTAGGAAATCTTTAAACTCATCAATTTTTATAAAGTTGTCATCACTCAAAAATTGTTGTTGGTGAAGTAGCCTTTCATCAATACATGCCCTAATAGGCAATTCTATGTTCTCCTCTACTTCTTTTTGTTGTCTCTTTCCTTTTATAATTTCTTTTCTCAATTTGTGATCATACAATCTATTGCCAAGAATAACAGCACTTATCCTATCTCTCTTTTTCTCCTTTCTTGTATAAGAGGTTTGACTAGGTTCAACTTTTTGCTTCTTGGTGGCAGGCTCCTCAACATCATCTTGTTGGGAAACATCTGTCAAGTCTATGATATGCCTATATTATCCATGTATCTGAGTTGCTTCTACAACATTCTATTGGGGTTTATCTATTTAAGGTGGATAGGTATATTCTCCATCACTCTTATTCTCATACTCAGATTTTGAATATTTAGAATCTTTTCCCCCTTTCTTCACATCCAAAACTCTGTCTAATTGCTCAAAGAGTGTGTAAAAGTTATCAATCATAGCTTTGATTTTATCAAAATATGGCAGGTATGGGTAAAAAACTCCAAATGATAATCCATTTCTTTTTATTTGCTTCTGTAAATTCAGTAACTCTTGAATTCTCTCTCTCCTAGTTCTTACTTCATCTTCATCAAGGATATTCCTAGAACCATCCTCCTCAACACAAAGACCATGTACATATGTGTTCGGTATGGTAGGAGTTAGGAGTTTCTTAGCTCCTATATTAAATCCTTCTGGATCAATGTATCTATATAATGCTTCTCCCATTTTGTAGCTTTCTAACCATCCTCTCACTTGATCAATATCACCTTTTCCAATTATAAAGTAAAAAATCTTGAATTGCCTAGGGGTTAATGTCCCCTTCTTGTGTGGTGCAAAGTGCTCATTATCTATTAACATTAGCTACCAAATGAACTCCATAGCTGCAACTCTTCATGGCACATGATATGGTAGGACATGAGGAGGATGAGTGCACCCATACACTCTGATCATAGTAAAATTATCTTCTAAAAAGATGTCTCCCCAATTGTGGTCACCCTCCCATTTGTCAACATACTCACAGGGTCTCATCAACTATAGCACCCTCACCGAGAGTCTATTCTTGCTAATACCCATACTCTGCATCAAGGGATATACAATCCAGTTCTCAAATCCACAAAATTCACAATCCCTGGAGGTATAATTCCATATCCTAATCCAAATTCAAATTGGATTGGGTCGGCCCTGAAAGATCCTCTGAGGGTTCAAATTATTTACATTCATGATACCATAATTGAAATGCAATAACAAATGCATCAGGATAGAATAATGTAAAAACCTAGGATCTTTTTCCTTCGTATCTTTACCCTTCTTCTCCATAGCTACAAACCCCTCATGCATTTTATCAATGATATACTATATATAGTCATAACTAGTACTAGAATGCACATCTTGCAAATCTAATACCATCATTAAAATTCTAGAATTTATCTTCTCAGCTCCTCCATCTATACCCAACACTCTACACAAAGCATAAGCAATGTACTTGATATAGAAATGTAAATCTTTGAAATAGTAGGGTGCAGTTCCTAGTATGGGGGCAATATGGTTTCTAACTTCCTTAAGAATATGTTTTTGCAATTGGTTTCTAGCAACACTAGGCTATAACCTATACCTTTCTTCTTGCTTGGTAATATTAATTTTGGTGGACATGGTACTATATAAACCAAAAGCTTGCATGAATGAATTCCTATTCAGAATCAACAGTGCAGTACCATCATTCTTTTTAATTGTCCTAGACAAAGAGTCATAATGGTTTGCAAGACCTAGAAACAAGTCTACATCTACATAGACATCAGGGATAATTAACCTAGCCAAACCACTAGTCCAAGGGTTTGATATTGGGATGGCCTTATCAGAATTATTATAAAAATAGTTATATAGAGAAAACCTGTGGAACCTAGTGTATGAGCATCTTTGATTTCATAGTATTCATCTTCCAATATGTTGGCATTTGCACTCTTGTTCTATGTAGACCCCAGCAATAGCTTCAAAAATTCATCACAGAAATTCCTTTTTCCCTTGGCATCATCATCTACTTCATCACTCTTCCCACTGGTAGAAGCCACACTGACTTCTTTACTCATCTTGTTCTATTTCCACTTCTCTCTCACTGATATTGAGACAAATCTTATCTTAGGACTCCTTAATCTTCTCTTTGTACTGAAGACAATTCAAGAACCTTGAAAACTAGAAAATCACCCTGAAATTGATCATTTTCTTTCTTTATGGACACAGAAAACCTGGCAATTTCTTCGATCTAAAATTCTGGATGTATGATGAATGAAAATGAACTTGTGATCATCTTTTTATGGTAACTCTTCAAAGTACTTAGCTCATCATTGAAGAGATAATCAATTTTTCCTTGAAGTTAACTTGTTGTTGTATTAATTGAAATCCTAGCCATAGCTCATGAATGTGATAGGAAATCAAATTCATATGAGTGCATTTTCAGAAAAACCCTTATAAAATTTGAACAGAATGACATGTCTTCATATGATTGGTTCTTCACCAGACATCTTGGCTACCTTTTCACATAGTAATTAATCTCCTAGATTCTCATTGGATGATGAATATTTATGTTGTCATGTCAGCAACTGCCACCTTTTATCACTTTTTATATTTGGCGACCATGCGACTATGCATTATCTCTTTGTCACTAATCAAGTCTCTTAACTCTCAATTCTTTTTGAGATCTAGTGACTATATGATTTTCTTCACTTAGCTTAACCATGATTAACTTCTATTGATCACGCTATTGTACAAATCCAAGTCACTAGATCAAATGCCAAATTTAGAGTTTATTTGGAGACCCCACGACCATGGTTACTTTTCATCTTTTAAACTCTTATCGCTAAGTCTCTAAATGTTTATTTCACTTTATGAGACCCCATGACTAACCTTAGTCACCCAATCACTGATTAAAACTTATCTTTAATATTTCCTTCAGAGACTATGTGACATAGCCCATGAAACCTTATCCTTTAATTTTAATTTGGAGACTATGCGACTAAAGCTAATCTCATTGTTGCGAGAACATTTTACTCTTATACAAATTTGATAGAGAATCAGTGACTACCGTTGATCTTATCTTATTTTGCATTTGACAGCTTTGCTAAGTCAGTGAGTATATTTTGAAAAACCTAAATCATTTGGAGACAACGTGACAATATGAAAATACATAGCCTTACACCCTTTAGTCTCTTAATTTCCAAATGAAATTTTCCTTTTGGGAGACCATGCGACTGATACACTTTGTTCTATTCACTATGGACATGTGTCTCATCCTGATTGTTTGTCTCCAAGTCACTAAAGAAATGCTGACTTACCATTTTTAACCAGCAACTACCCGACCACTATATATTTTAATCAACTTGCATTTTGTCACCAAGTCTCAGAATCTTTTACTTAACTGACTTATTAATTGGAGACTTAGCGACAAAAGCATTTAACTTGTCACTAACTATGTTCTGATCTAGAGACCCCGCAACTGAAGCAATCACCAAGTCTCATGATAATTTGCTAACTGCAGGATACATTGTGCGATACTGTGACTTAACTATTTTCTCCATGTTGCCAGATGATGTATTTCTTCATTGGGAGACTTTGTGACTAAAGGACTTCACTAAGTCTCATAACTTACAAAGAATATTCCTTTTCCTTTTGAGACGTCCTGACAATAATTAATCACCAAGTCTCATGATAAAATGGAATATGCTCTTAGGATTAAGTGACTAGGCAACCATTGAAAAAGAACATGACATTTTATAAGTTAAGTTTCTCAAAAAGGTAATGTAAAAATAGAAACTCGATTAACATTTTAGGGCTTTTTTGCATTTTCACTTAGAAAACATCTCAGGGTTTTGGGTTTTCACTATTTATGTGGAATTTGACCTAAGAAGACAAAATTTCCATAGGGATACTTCAAAATGGGGCAGATTTTTTTATTTTGGATAGAATTTGGCATGATGACAACAAAAATTTAGGGCAAACCAACAAAAACTAGGAATACAACCAATAGTGGCTCTACCTGAGGAGTGACTACACACAGTTTATGGCAAAGAACCATAGGTATTTCATCTTCTGCTGCAAATTAAGGTTTTCTCTTTGGCTATTTCTTCTTACTTCATCCAATTCTACCAACTGATTCATTCTATTCTTCATATTATCAGAAACATCTAAATGTTCCTCTTGTATAAACTAATATACTGGTAATAAATTTTTGATAGGCAATCTTTCCTATAGACCATACACCAGCTCAAATTAAGACTTACCAGTTGCCTTTTCAACTATTATTCTATCAGCCCAAAGTGCTAGTTTCAGCTTAGTATGCCATGCTCTTTTATTCTTTTCAAGAGTTCTTTTTAGTATTTTCAATATACTCTTATTGCTAGATTCAGCTTGTACATTAGCCTGTGGATGATATAGGGATGAATATGATATTGTAATCCCATATTTTTCATAGAAATCTATCATTTCTTCTGATCTAAAACTCATGGCATTATCCATTACTAATTTAGCAAGTACGCCAAATCTAGTTATAATACTCTCCATTAGAAATTCAGTGCCTACCCTACTTGTTGATTTCTTTGTAGGGATAGCTTCAATCCACTTGGTAAAATAATATGTAGCAACCAATATCCAAATGTGTCCTCCACTAGATTTCTCCTGGAATTCACCAATAAAATCAATTCCCCACATAGTAAAAGGAGCTTCAGTACTTACTGGGTTTAGCAACAGAGCACCTGAAAATTTCAGCTTATTTGAGAACCTTTGACAAGGCTCACACTTTCTGACATATTCATAGCTATCTTTGAATAAACTAGGCCAATAATACCCAGCCCTTAAAAGATCTTGTGGGCAGTAGTCTTAGCAGAAAAATGACCTCCACATTCTCTTGCATGTATTTCACATAAAACTATTTCTTCTTGGTATTTATCAAGACATAACAACAATACACCATTCTTATCCTTCCAATACACGTCTCGTTGAATCAAAGTGTATTTTTGAGTTTGCAATCTCAGACTTATTTTCTAATTTTCTGACATATGATCAAGACATTTAGCATTTTTGAGAAAAAATACAATATTAGTATAGAATGGTTGCCTCTCTATGCTTGTAGTAGTTTGATCATGTATCTCTGTCTGATTTATTTGTACTAGATCCAAGTTTTCTTCTGTCATAAGTTTTTCCAAACCCTATCCTCTTATTAATTTTGTAATATGGATCTCAAGGTTAAATTCTTGAATTCTGGTGATCCATTTACACCTCTCACCAGTTACCTCTGATTGTGTTAGAATATCTTTCACTGCAGAATGAGGAACATATGCTTGTATTTTAGCACAAACCAAGTATGGCCTGAAAGACTTCACAAATTTTACCAAAGCATAAGCCTGCTTCTCCATTATTTCATAATTAAGTTCTGCAGCTTGTAGGGATTTTCTGTAGAAAGCTATTGGATGTTCAAATCCTTGTTCATCCTTTTGTAGTAAAATAGCAGCAATTGTATGAAATGATGTGAATGAAAAAAAAAAAAAGAGAAAGGCTTAGTATAATCTAGAGATTTCAAAACTGGAGCCTCTTGTACCGCTTTATTTATTTTCTCAAATGCCTGTTGGGCTTCTTCATTCCAAAAAAATTTGGCATCCTTCTTTAACAACTTTACAATAGGTTTAATAGTCCCTGCAAAATTTGCTATGAACCTTGTGACAAAATTGATCTTTCCTTAGAAAGATTGCACTCCTTTTAGGTTCTTTGGAGCAATAACCTTCTAAATTGCTTCCACTCTCTCAGGGTCTATTCTTACCCCTTCCTTAGACATTATATGTCCAAGCAATTTTCCCTCTTGTACTACAAAATGACATTTCTTGGGATTCAGTGAAACACCATATTCTAATGCTTTATTGAAAATCTTACCCAAGTGATCATAGTGATCCACAAATCTCATAGAATATGCAGTCAAATCAACCTGATAAATCACCATGAATAAATAAATGAATTCTTTAAAAGAAACATCCATGGCCCTTTGAAAATTTTCCCCTGCATTTATTAGTCCAAATGGCATTCTGATATAAACATAGGTTCCCCATGGAGTGGTAAATGCAGTTTTGTATTGTTCTAATTCTTTAACTAGGACCTGGTTACAACCTGAGAAACCATCCATCATAGATAGCAACTCACAACCAGTCACCTTGTGCAACATTGCTTCCATATTAGGTAAGGAATAATTATCTTTTAATGAAGCAATATTTAAATTTCTGAAATCCACACACAGTCTGATATCACCATTCTTCTTTCTAACTGGCACTAAATTTGATACCCAAGTTGAATGTCTAATTGGCTGGATTATCCCAGCATCCTTTAGTTTCATCAATTCTTGTTGCATCTTAGGAGCCAACAGGGGTTTAATAGGCATCTATTTTTTCCTAAATGGTTTCACATCTGAATTTAATGGGATTTCATGTTGAAAAATTTCCTCTCTATAGGCTTTCAAATCTTCATATGACCAAGCAAAGACATATGTATATCTTCTTAACAATTTGATCAAATTTATCCTTATATGAGAATCTAAACCCTTTCCAATATAAACTATTTGAGGACTATTTTCAGATCCTAAATTTATTTCTTCTAAATCCTCAACCTTGGCATAGCTTAATTTTGATGAATCTGGTTAAAAACTTAACTGGCCAACCTCATTTCCCAAAATGAAGTTTTTTCCATCATTGCTTTCTAGTAAAGTACTATAATCTATACTCTAGTTCTCATAATGGTCTAGACATTGCATAAACCTCAGAATATCTTGATCATCCTAAAAAACCTGCCAATTGTATATGTTGTCCAGAACAATTGGTCTTGTTTTGACTTCCAATATTGACACCCCATGTAAGGTCAAATCATCAGTTTATAAAGCAACATTTGCTAAAAAATCAGCCATTATATTCTTTGAACTTTCTAACCAACTTATGTCAAAGGCATCAAACATTTCAATTTGATCCCAAATAGCATACTTGTACATTTTCAATCTATCATTCTTTACTGCATATTTTGGATCTAACTTGAGCTACTACCAACTCAGAATCACCATAAACCTTTAAACACTTTATCCCATGTTTGATAGCAATTTCAAGTCCTAAAAACAAAGCCTCATATTCTACAATATTATTTGTACATTGGAAGGCTAATAGAAATGAATACTTAAAAGTTGTACCTAATGGAGATACCAACAATACACCTGCCCCTGATCCTTCTTTTGAGTAGGCCCCATCAAAGTACATTTTCTACAAACCATCTCCTTGCATAATCAATTCTCTATTCAGAGGGTCAATCTCCTCATGCTGATAGTAAAGTTCATTTTTTTGCATCCTAAAATTCTCCATATCCACATCAATGCAACAATTAATGTTAGTGTCTTCAAATCTTTCTATCATGTGAGGATTTCTACTCTCCCTTAAGACCTTAAGATTTTCTCTAGCAATGTTAAAAGTAGCATATGATAAATCACTTTGTATACCACCTCCCATTGAAGCACTCTATTTTCTTGACAACAGCATGCCATAATGTGGTGGGATGTCAACCACAAGGACATTCATAGTCATTACTACATTAGGGTAGACTGCTAATTTATAAGGCATATCCTTAATGGTACCAATCATAGGGACCTCTCTAGAGTCCATGGCTTGACATCTCCCATAAGGAGTATCAACTTGTAATCCCATTGACCTCATGATTTCCACTAGCATAACAGTATTAGATGCTCCTGAATCAATCGTACAATTTTTTAGCATCTTTCCATTGATTATTAATGAAAGAAAGAATGGGTCAACAACTTTTGGGGAAGAAGTTGTATTCAATAAAATTTGAGGAATCTCAGATGTTAACACCTCAACTTCCTTCCCTTTGTTAATTGGTTTCTTGCCAACATTCTCTAGACTTTGGACTTTTATTATGGGCACACTGTTTAATAATGACAACACCTTTTCCTCGTGTTCTTTAATTCTCATTATCTCTAGAAATGGCACCTTAACTGTCATTTGGGACAAACCATGACCCATGTCCACTGGAGTATATTTCACATCTGAAGAATTTTATTTATCAATAGTAATATCAATTTCTTCAATATGTTCATTTCGAGCTGGTTCTTTTAACCTTTTTCTTTCCATATTTTGAACAGGAGTAGTTGTTTCTTGCCTTTTCAATTCTCCTTCTTGTACAACATTGGGTTCAAGGGATTTTGTAATGATTTTGATCTTATGTTTATTTATATTTTCACTAGGTCCTTCCTCTTTTTGCACATACTTAGTGTCTATCTTATTTTCTTTTATAAAGACACCTGATAGCTGACTACCAATACCACCCACCACCCTATTTCTCAAATGGTAGTTGCTTCTAGCCTTGTTCACTAAATCTATAGTAATCCTATCTTTCTCTTCATCTGAAGCTTTTTTGATAAGTGGAACATCCTGATTGTCTTGAACATAATATCTTATATGGTCATCAGTTTCCTCTGCTTCACTATTAGACAAAATCTGTTGATGATGATTCTCTACCCTTCTTTGTGAACTACATGAATCATGATTTTCATGTTCACTGTCTAAATCTATATCATGACATGAATAAGTATTTTTCATACTATGATCACATTGTTCACCCTCATCATTTCTATTCTCTTCACTTACTCTCAAGTCTAAGAAAACAATACAAAAATTAGGGTTATGAGGGGCTTCACAAGCCTCACACCAAGGATCATCATTACAAAACTGAACAACATTTTTATGTAGAGGGTCTATAGTTCTGTTATCTGTCTTCTCTTTTTTAGGTAGAATAATAGGCTTCCCATCCTTGAATTGGGTTCCATAAGGATGGTTTTACATTCAATTTTGAGGATTGTATGTAGTATTATAAGAAGGCCTATTGTTCTGGGGAGCCCTATATTCTTTATACTCTGGTTCTTTTAAGTTTCTCCTACTAAACCTTGAGTCATTCCACCTATTCAACTTACTAGATACTCTTCTGTTCATTTCAATATTCATCGCTATCTTATAAGCATTAGTAAGAGGTCTAGGGTTTTTATCTCTAAGAGCATATCCCATTTTAGAATCAAAGGCATTCAAATAAGTTGCTAGAAATACCTCTTCATCCAGCCTTATCTTCTTAAATAGCTTGTGCATAGCTCTTTGAAATCTTGTATTTAACTCAGTGACCTCTTCATTGTAATTCTTTTGGATATTGTTGAACTCATTCAACAAAAAGCCTTTATTTGTTTTATCTCCATATTGATCCTTAAATAATTCAATTAACTCATCCATAGAAATAATAGACCCATTAGAAAGGCTCCTAAACCATTCCCTTGCTTCTTCCACTAAAGACTGAACAAACAATTTCATTAACACATCCTCATGAGTGATATTTAAATCATCAACAAAATCAATGAACTTTCTTAAATGTGTTTCACAAGAAATAACATTGTTACCTGCAAACTTTGGGAGAATTTCTCCTATATCACCCACATCTTTAGGGAAAGCATTAGGATATCCAGGGATACCAATAAAGTTAAATTGTTTATACCTTTCGGTATGAAATGGTTTCCTTTGAAAACTATCATTCTCTTTAAAAGTAGTAGCTTTTGCTTTAGAAGCAGTAATATTCTCTTGCCCAGCATGAGAATATTTTGAAGACTGCAAAAAATCTATTTTCTTCTTCATTTCAACTATTGCAGCTTCCATTTGTGCCTTTTCTAACATTTTCTCCATGGTTTCTTTTTCAATTCTTAATTTCTCCAAATCAACATCCAATTTGGACATTTGCTCTGTTAAAGGCTTCTGAAACTTAGGTTCTTGATTTCTGTATTCATTCATCTTTTTCTTACCTTTATCCTTCTGTAAACTAGAAGCCTTATGATTGAGTGGTATTTCTTGGTATTTTTGAGATCTCCTTGTATCTCTCATATTTTTATGTCTTGAAGATCTTCTTCTACTCTTATCAACATCCTTATGCTCATGTTTTTTATTTCTCATTTCTCTCTCCCTTTTCATTTGTTGAACAAGGGAAAGCTATTTCATGATGAATTTCTCCTCATTTGCTAGCTCATCAGAGGGAGCATCTTCAGAATCTAAACTAGATGTACTTGCTTCTTCTCTTTCATTAGAATTAGAAGTGACTGTAGGTGTTTCTAATACCCTTTATGTAGCTTCTTCATATTCTAAAGTATTTCCATCATGAGAATGCTGATTTCTATTCATGTCTCTCCTAGAATTACCCTCTTAACCTCTTAGAGGGGTTTCATCCATGCTAACTTGGTTTCTCTTCTTCCTCCAAGACATTTCCATCCTTGAGGAAGATGGGATTCCACCATATAAAACCTTCTCAGGATCATTTCTCATTCTTGACCTAGTATTCATTCTGATAGATATTTACTAAATTTGCACTAATCTCAGAGATTTTCTTTAGAGTCACCACCCAATAATTAAGAATGAATGAATACTTATCAAAAGACAACTTTGACAACTACAACTGGTATGATTTGGTAAGAGACTTCTAAATACTTGGACAAGACTTTTATAATCTCGGTCCCCAGTAGATTCACCAGTTTGTTAGGCAACTCAGATAGGCAAAACTCTTTCTCTAGAAGTTATGAATACTTGTCTGCAACCAAATTCTGGGATACCTTTTAAATATGATCTTTAAATAACTTTATCCCTAGCGGAGTCACCAATTTGTTAGTTATTTTTCTTGCACCACAACCTTAAAATTATAGTATATTGATTATACTTGAATGCAAACTCCCTTTTGTCAAGAGAAAGGCTAATTGTTGAGGCATTTGATAACACTGGGGATACCTATTCTCACCTCCTTCATTTTTGAGTTCCACAGACTCAGGCAAGTATTACCTATTAAAAGATTAATAATTTTTTAGCCTATGTATTTGGTGGACTAATTCATTCACTGGTTACTTACTTCAGACCTCACTATAATAACTTATAAAGTACCTTGGAGATTGCAATAACTAGTTTGAAATAGAGTACTACAAGCCAGGCTATGGTCTTAATAACATAAACCAATGAGACAAGGAATTTCATCCTTCTTCCTTTTACTTTAGGAGGGGTAACCTAATGAATTACTCTTTAAGAAATCAATGAACTTCAACTGTAATCACTGTGAGTACAATTGATTTTACACATATATTCTGAAAGTAATTGATTTTGAATAGTATTGAATATTTGGATGATGATGGATTACCAAACAAGTTCCTAGACCAGTGCCTATCCTTGGGCTTATAGAATCAATAAATAAAAATCCACAGAGATATATAAAATAGAATACTGTAAGATGCCTTGCAACCTACATGCAACTCAGATAAGATGCCTTGCAAACTATCCTGTCATTTCTATAACACTATATCAAATCCTTAGATATTATTATGTTCCTTGAAACTACTTACAAAACTTAGTTCTTCCCTTGAAAGAAACTTGCAAGAATTAGATAGCTACCTTGTAACCAATATTCTTAAAATGCTTTATAGATTAAACATAAAAGAGCATACACAATAAGTAAAGAGACAACAATAATATAGAGTAAAGTTGCACTATATTTTATTCATATATTTCTGCTTTAGTACATAAAAAGCTCAAAGACAAAGACTGAAATTTAGAAAGTCTGGCTTGCCAATATATTTCATCTCCCTTAACTATTAAAATTTTGATCTATTTATAGGTCCTTAACCATCTTGGAATCCTTAAAGATAAGATGCAACAAGCTTCGGATGGTTTAAGGAACCTAACCCTAAAAGTATAGAAAAGATAAGAAATGAGAATGTATAAGAGGTGGGAAGACAAAAATAGGGGATGAAATATGATCTTATTTGTCTTCATGTGAACTCTGGCACCTTTGTCTGACAATATTTAGGATAGCATCTAATATTCATACTGAGATCAAGTTTCTGCCATTTCAGGCTAACCTACACTTGTCTCTGATAATAACTAACCTCCCTATGCTCAATGGTCAGGTGCCAAGTGTTCCTCTCTACTCTTCATCCAAGATCTCTTCCTCTATCTCCACAGGCTTCTTTTTCTTTGGCCTGGTCATCAAATCCCAAGCTGTCACCTCATCCTTTGCAGGCCATTTAAAACTCTGTATACTCTGCAGTTGTCCTTTCTGCCTCTCCCATCTGACATTAGAGATACCTTTGACATCCACTAAAAATTTGTTTATGTCGGTTTCTACCATGAATGCTTCATCCAAAATCTTATTAAAACCATCTAAATCTAAGTCAGATTTTGTAATAAATGCCTCATTACTAGGCATTCTACTATCAAACTCATTCCTCTAGGCCTCCAAGGCCTTGACCTAATTATCTTCTCCTTTTAAAGGAGGAACAAACCTATTGAAATCTAGTGAAAATAGTCCTATCTTAGACTCTATCTGATTCAGTTTACCTTTGAAGAAAGCTAAAGATACATTTACCTTTTTTATTTCATCCTCCACCTCTATAAAAATCTGTAGTAAATCTGACCTGTGTTGCTGCAAAGAGGCAAGTTTCCCAAACAATTTTACCCTAGTAGACCATATGACAAAATAAGGGTTCAAAATAGAAATATACCCTGTTACTTCAGCATGTAAAATGGGTAATTTGTTATAAGCATTTAGGATGATATCTATTTTATCTTTTAGTATATCTATCCCATGCTAAAGAATGCTCCTTAATGCATTTAAGGCCACCTCATTATTCTTTTTGGCCACATCCTCTATTCCAATCACTTCCTTTGCTTTGACTTTCTCCTCTATCTGCAAAGGCTGCACTGAGGGCACATATACCACTTCAGTTTTCTCTTGGAATTTCCTTGTCATCTCAGCAATTACCTTATCTTGTTGATGTATCTTAATGTGACAAAATTCCCTATTTTTTGCTAAGGCACTAGCCTCCTCAATTAAAATACCACACTTTTCAGACAACTATTTTATCTTATCCTCATTTAAGTGTGCCCAATGTGTCATGATCTGGGAAATCTCAAGATCTCCAGTATTTTTTACTATCCACACCATTTGATTTCCAACCATGCTCTCCTGAATATTTACAAGTTGAGGCTTCTGGTCTTTTGGACATAAATTCCACATGGCAAATGCTAGTGATTTTGGACTATATCCAAACCCTTTAATCATGTCACCCATCTGGATCTCACTTGCCATCTTAAGATCTAGTTGTTTTCTAATTTGATCAATTATGAATGTCGAGGATAAATCCCAGCCCTTAGCAAGAAAAATTCCACTGTTCAAAACCATCTTTCTTGCCTCATCAGGAGAGACAATTTCACTATCAGGATCATAGGCTTGCAGAGCTAGAAGACCCTCATTTGTTACTGCCTCTTCACCATCTGATTTTAGCTATTCTTTGATTTTCTCCTTCTTATGCCACCTCAGGAAATATTTAAACACATCAATTTTTAAAAAGTTGTCATCACTCAAAAACTATTGTTGGTGAAGTAGCCTATCATCAATACATGCCCTAAGAGGAAATTCTATGTTCTCCTCTACTTCTTGTTACTGCCTCTTTCCTTTTCAAATTTCTTTTCTCAAATTGTGATCATACAATCTATTGCCAGGAATAAGAGAACTTATCCTATCTCCCTTTTTCTCCTTTCTTGTATAAGAGGTTTGACCAGGGTCAACTTTTTCCTTCTTGGTGGCAGGCTCCTTTATATCATCTGGTTGGGAAACCTCTGTCAAGTCTATGATATGCCCTTGTTCTCCCTGTATCTGAGTTGCTTCTGTAACATTCTATTGGGGTTGATCTATTTGAGGGATGGGCATATTCTCCATTAGTCCCACTCTCATACTCAGATTTTGAATATTTAGATTCTTTTTCCCCTTTCTTCACATCCAAAACTCTGTCTAATTTCTCATAGAGCGTGTAAAATTTATCAATCATAGCTTTGATTTTATCAAAATATGGCAGGTCTAGTTAAAAACCTCCAAATTATAATCCATTTCTTTTTATTTTATTCTCTAAATTTAGTAACTCCTGAATTCTCTCTCTCCTAGTTCTTACTTCATCTTCATCAAGGATATTCCTAGAAGCATCATCCTCCACACAAAGACCATGTACATATGTGTTCGGTATGGTAGGAGTTAGGAGTTTCTTAGCTCCTGCAATAAATCCTTCTAGATCAATGTATCTATATAATGTTGCTCCCATTTTGCATCTTTCCAACCATCTTCTCACTTGATCAATAGCACATTTTCCAATTGTAAAATGAAAAATCTTGAATTTCCTAGGGGTTAATGTCCCCTTCCTGTGTGGTGCAAAGTGCTCATTATCTGTTAACAATAGCTACCAAATGAACTCCATAATGGAAACTCTTGATGGAACATGATATGGTACAACATGAGGAGGATGAGTGAACCCATACACTCTGATCATAGTAAAATTCTCTTCTAAAAATAAGTCTCCCCAATTCTGGTCACCCTCCCATTTGTCAATATACTCACAAGGTCTCAGCAACTACAACACCCTCACTGAGAGTCTAGTCTTGCTAATACCCATACTCTGCATCAAGGGATATACAATCCAGTTTTCAAATCCACAAAAGTCACAATCCCTAGAGGTATAATTCCATATCCTAATACAAAATTGAATAGGATTGGGCCGGTCCTGAAAGATCCTCCTAGGGTTCAAATTGTTTACATTCATGATACCATAATTGAAATGCAATAACAAATGCATCAGGATAGAATAATATAAAAACCTAGGATCTTTTTCCTTGGTATCTTTACCCTTCTTCTAGACAGCTACAAACCCCTCATGCATTTTATCAATGATATACTATATATAGTCATAACTAGCACTAGAATGCACATCTTGCAAATCTAACACCATCATTAAAATTCTAGAATTTATCTTCTTAGCTCCTCCATCTATACCCAACACTCTACAGAAAGCATAAGAAATGTACTTGATATAGAAATGTAAATCTTTGAAATAGTAGGGTGCAGTTCCTGGTATGGTGGTAATATGGTTTCTAACTTCCTTAAGAATATGTTTTTGCAAATTGTTTCTAGCAAGACCAGGCTATAACCTATACCTTTCTTCTTGCTTGGTAATATTAATTTTGGTGGACATGGTACTATATAAACCAAAATCTTGCATGAATGAATTCCAATTCAGAATCAATAGAGCAGTACCATCATTCTTTTTAATTGTCCTAGATGAAGAGTTGTAATGGTTTGCAAGACCTAGAAACAGGTCTACATCTACATAGACATCAGGGACAATTAACCTAGCCAAACCACTAGTCCAAGGGTTTGATATTGGCATGGCCTTATCAGAATTATTATAAAAATAGTTATATAGAGAAAAACCTATGGAACCTGGTGTACGGGCATCTCTAATTTCATAGTATTCATCTGCCAATAAGTTGGCATTAGCCCTCTTGTTATGTGTAGACCCCAGTAACAACTTCAAAAATTCATCAGAGAAATTCATTTTTCCCTTGGCATCATCATCTACTTCATCACTCTTCCCACTGGTAGAAGCCACACTGACTTATTTACTCATCTTGTTCTATTTCCACTTCTCTTTCACCGATATTGAGACAAATCTTATCTCAGGACTCCTTACCCTTCTCTGTGTACTGAAGACAATTCAAGAACCTTAAAAATTGGAAAATCACCTTGAAATTGATCGATTTCTTGCTTTATGGACACTGAAAACCTAGCAATTTCTTTGCTCTAAAATTATGGAAGTATGATGAATGAAAATGAAACTATGATCATCTTTTTATGGTAACTCTTCAAAGTACTCAACTCATCATTGAAGAGACAATAAATTTTTCCTTCAAGTTAAGATGTTGTGGTATTAATTTAAATCCTAGCCATAGCTCATGAATGTGATAGGAAATCAAATTTGTATGAGTACATTTTCAAAAAAACCCTTATAAAATTTGAATAGAATGACATGTCTTCATATGATTGGTTCTTCACTAGACATCTTAGCTACCTTTTCATATAGGAATTAATCTCATGGATTCTCATTCGATGATGAATCTCTATGTTGTCATGTCAGCAACTGCCACCTTTTATCACTTTTCATGTTTGGTGACCACGCGACTATGCATTATCTCTTTGTCGCTGATCAAGTCTCTTAACTCTCAATTATTTTGGAGATCTAGTGACTATATGATTTTCTTCACTTTGCTTAACCATGATTAACTTCTATAAATCACATGATTGTATGAATCCAAGTCGCTAGATCAAATTCCAAACTCAGAGTTTATTCAGAGACCCTGCGACCACGGTTACTTTTCATCTTTTAAACTCTTATCGCTAAGTCTCTAAATGTTTATTTCACTTTACAAGACCCCGCGACTAACCTTAGTTGCCTAATCACTGATTAAAAATTCTCTTTAATATTTCCTTTAGAGACTACGCGACATAGCCCATGAAACCTTATCCTTTCATTTTTATTCGGAGACTATGCGACTAATGTTAATCTCATTGTCATGAGAACTTTTTACTCTTATACAAATTTGATAGAGACTCAGCGAATACCGTTGATCTTATCTTAGTTTTCATCTGATGGCTCCTCTAAGTCATTGAGTATATTTTGAAAACCCTAAATCATTTGGAGACAATGCGATAATATTAAAATACATAGCCTTACACCCTTTAGTCTCTTAATCGCCAAATGACATTTTCATTTTGGGAGACCATGCGACTGATACACTTTGTTCTATTCATTGTGGACACATGTCTCATCTTGATTTTTTGTCTCCAAGTTGCTAAAGAAATGCTAACTTACCATGTTTAACCAGCGACTACCTGACCACCATATATTTTAATCAACTTGCAGTTTGTCACCAAGTCTCAAAATCTTTTACTAAACTTACTTTTTAATTGGAGACTTAGCAATAGAATCATTTAACTTGTCACTAACTATGTTATGATCTAGAGACCCCGTGACTGAAGCAATCGCCAAGTCTCATAATAATTTGCTAACTACAGGATACATTGTGCGACACTGTGACTTAACTACTTGTCTCCATGTTGCCATATGATGTATTTCTTCATTGGGAGACTTTGCGACTGAAGGACTTCGCTAAGTCTCATAACTTACAAAGAATATTCCTTTTCCTCTTGAGACATCCCGACAACAATTAATCGCCAAGTCTCATGATAAAATGGAATATGCTCTTAGGATTAAGCGACTAGGTGACCATTGAAAAAGAACATGACCTTTTATAAGTTAAGTTTCTCATAAAGGTAATGCAAAAATAGAAACTCGATTGACATTTTAGGGATTTTTTGCATTTTCACTTAGAAAACATCTCAGGGTTTTGGGTTTTCATTATTTATGTGGAATTTGACCTAAGAACACAAAATTTCCACAAGGATACTTCAAAATGGGGTAGATTTTTTTATTTTGGATAGAATTTGGCATGATGACAACAAAAATTTAGGGCAAACCAACAAAAACCAAGAATACAACCAACACACTACTTCTTTCCTCTATTGAACACATAATTCTGATCATGTAATACTTTGGATCTCCCAAATACGATGCCACCATTCTCATGGACAACATTCATTTCTTTATTAACAAATTTTGAATTTTTTTTACCCTTAGAAAAGTTAGTAGGTGCATTTTAGTCCTTGCTAAATAGAAGATCCCCATGCATTTGATCAATCCTACAAGTAACTATATTAACCTCTTCTTCTTGGATGCCTTTATGTACACAATCTTCCCTATACTCAATATTTTGTTTCTCTTCATAAAAAGGATTTGGAGATAACTCACATTTAGGAACTTCCTTCTTATAAAGACTTTGATTAGATAGGATACTCGGATAATTTTTAGAACTAATATTTAACACATTCTCCTCATTATGTATGTTTGATTCCATCTCATCTTCACATGTTTGATACAACTTCTTCTCATAGAATGAAATAATGCATATCTCACTTTCTGAATAAACTTCCCCATACATATTTTGAGTTTCATCATCTTCAAAATGATCACTAGGCCCACTGGCTTTATCATGAAATTGATGGACTTGATTCCATAGAAAATATTCTTCAAATAATGGATTCAAGGTTATAGATAACTTGGGCATATCTCCATGAGAGCTTTCATCTAAAACTTCTTCATGTTCATATGTTGTATGTTGTTCTATTTCATCTATGTTATTTGATTCCTAAAATTTGTTATCTTCTTGATCTAGTACCCCTTGAGTATGTACTGATCCATCAACTTGCTTATCATGGTACATTCAGAAAAAAAAATTGACCACTCTTCTCAACATGTTTTTGATATTTCATGTCTAGTAAATATGAGATTTCTTCTATAGTGAGAAGATCTTCTTCTACGTCATCATGTTCATTGATACCTATTTCCATGAAAATTTCACAAAATACAGATTCTTCTTAAATTTGATATGAATTTTTCTCCTCCATGTCATCACAATTATTATTATGGTTCTCAATAATGGATGCTTCTTTATCTTCTATATGACTAGTGCACTCATCTTCCTCATGAAGATAATCATCAAGCACAAGGCCTTGGTCAATCTTAGCATAAGCCTCCCTTTTTCTGTCTCCATCATCTTCTTCTAATATATGTGCAAGGAAATTTATAGAAGGATCATCTGATGTGATTCCCAATTTTTTAACCTTTCTCATGATTTCCTTTTGTGAAGGAATAATGTTTGAAGGTATTTCTTGAAGAATGTTCACCGTTCTTACCAGAAAATGTGTATAATACTCCCTTTCAAATCTTTCCAAGATAAAAAATGCATCAAATGTAGACATACTATGATCCTCTTCCATGCTGCAAATTTGGTCGTCATACCATTCATAGCACATTTTATCTTCTTCACCACTGGCATCATGAAATGTATAAAGAAACCATTGCTCAAACTATCTCCATGATGAGATGGACTATGTAGGTAATGATTCATATTCTTCTTGAGCATTTTTTTTTCATGACCATGCAAACAAATTCATGGAATCATCTTTTGTATGGACCTCATAATTATCAAGGAATATATGAAAAGCATCCAAATGATCAAGAGTCGATTCGTCATAATCTCCATAAAATTCAGGAACCCTCTGTGAAAGTTTTGAAAATAATTTATTAGAACTGCATTGAAAATTTCTAAGAGCCAAAGGCCTGGTATCAAGGGGAATCAAAAACCTTTTGAACAAAATTTTAAACATTATGTAATAGATGTTATATTACTAATTAATGGACATTCTATTACTAATTAATAGATATTCTATTACTAATTAAAAATTTATGACATATAGGGTCGTTCCACATTTTTATCTCCTTTTGAGTCTTTTCCCTCAGTAGAGTCACTAACTAAAATAATGCATTAAATAGAGTTTCCACCTTCTTATTAGAAGGAAAATACTTACTATCTTCTGAGTTCTTTTCTGCCAGTAGATTCTTAAATATATCACCAGAGCTTCTAGGTAAAATACAAAAATGTTCTTTTGAGAAACCCCCCAACAAAGTCGCCAATCTATTGGTGCTCAAATCAACAAATTGGATTTCCTATGGACTTGTCGATCTAATGCTGGGAAACCCAAGTGATTTGGCCATATAACAAGATTCAACCAAGGAAAGGTTGAACCCTCTCTAATTTTGGCTTTGTAGAACCAAGGTTGGTAGGCGTATACCTTAAACTTATGCTTTAAGTCTTAAGGCCTTTTATAGAAGATAGAATAAACCTCAAACACTCTCTCTCAAGTTTGGCAAGGCAGTTGAAAGAAATCTAAGTAAAAGTAATATATCATAAACTGTAAACTGAAATAATTTGAGTAATTGAAAGAATGTTTAGTAAATATGCATGTAAGTTGAAATGAACAGATAGATAAGATATCACAGAACTATAAACAATGAACTAAATAAATATAATCCAAATAATTATTAGACCGGTGCCTTATTCTATCATGGGCAATAGAGTCAAAATTATTCCAATCTTATGTTCAACCTTAGAGACAGTTTTACAAGAAAACTTATCACTCCAAAGGTGTTATGAAATGAATATGCAACCTTGAACAAGTTCAGAGATATTTCAAAAGGATATTACTTCTCAAATGACAAACTAATTTACTGAGGCCTCAATCAATAGAATTTAAACATGCAAAATGAGAAAAACCAATTGATAATAAAGACTATGAACCAGATCAGGAAGTATGCACATCAAACTGTCACTTTGAAGAAGTTCTATTTAGTTATCTGAGGGACTAATTGTAAAATGATAATGAAACTATTACACATGTGAAAGGAAAAACACTTATCTTTATTGATTTTGAAAAAATAGTACATCCAGGTCCATGTTACACTTGTTGATTAAAAACTATCCAAATAAGTGAAATAGTATTATATTGTATTGTCCTCTCTTTACATTTTACATTGTGTGTGTGTGTGTGTGTGTGTGTGTGTGTGTGTGTGTGTGTGTGTGTGTGTGTGTGTGTGTGTGTGTGTGTGTGTGTGTGTGTGTGTGTGTGTGTGTGTGTGTGTGT
>MU223746.1:2344313-2370019 GCA_018584345.1 Thuja plicata
TTTTTTTTTGTGTGTGTGTGTGTGTGTGTGTGTGTGTGTGTGTGTGTGTGTGTGTGTGTGTGTGTGTGTGTGTGTGTGTGTGTGTGTGTGTGTGTGTGTGTGTGTGTGTGTGAGAGAGAGAGAGAGTAGCTTTCACACCTCCATAGGGTGAAAAGACACAATCCTTATTACAAATTATTTTGAAAATACAATAATTTAACTTTAAAAAAATACCTAACTTTCAGATTGGTCTTTGGTAGAAAATTCAAAACACCTCTTGAAAAGATAATATTTTTGATGGAGATAGGAAATCTGATTTCCCGAACTGGGTAGTTTTTAGAGTTTAAAAAATTTACCATCTTCAGCCTCTATCGGTATCATCTTTGTAGCGGGTCAAAATTCAAGCATTTTTTGAAGGCTTCGATTAGTTAGTTGGATTTATTTGTGTCATAAATCTTCCTTCCTTTGATTTTTTAAGTATGAATAAACTTTCTTCTTGATAATGGATTGGGACTTCTAAATTCTCAAAATTTAGGGTACCATCACAATTCCTATAAAATTGATTTACCTCCAGACATTGGATTGTCTAACACTTTCAATGTATGTTATATTTATGCCTATAAAGGTTTTGATGTCTTTGATGTGGGTCTAGAAGGAACACAGGAAGCTACAGTAATTCAACAAATTCCTCATCCAAATCAACATGAATTTGAAGCCCAATTGGATGCAAGGGTTAGTAAACAAACTAGGAGTAGATAATATCATGAGTATCTAATCAAGTGAAAGTACAATCCATTGGAAGATGCTACATGGATAACAGAGAAGGACATTGAGAAGATGGGCCTCCAAATTGGAAACATTAAAACTCAAGGGAGATGAGTTTCAGTGGCTTGAGACATATGGTGCATGGCACCAAAGCTATGTCCTTCATGTTCTTCCCTAGGATAGATTAGGATCCATTGGGATTAGTTGATAAATGAGAATAATGTAATAAGGCCGAGTGAGATCTTTTGGATCCTAGGTGCAATTATAAACCAAGATGCCAAAATGATCAAATGGGAATAAAGTTATGATTTATAGGTTTCTCACTAGGTTTAGGTCATTAGGACATGTTTTTTAAGCCATTTGTGGCATTACATAAGGCTTGTGTGCAAAATGTTACAAATTGGCAAAATTGTCAAAAATGTTGTTTGACAACATTGACAACTTTTCAAAAAGTTGCTTGGTATAGTTGAAAAGTTGCAACTTAGGTTCATAATGATTTGAATTATATTTATGACCATTGAAACTGGTATTTAAACATGTTTCAATCCCATTCATGGTTTGGCAATGATTGTATGGACTTTTGGAAGGGTGCACAAATAAAGAATTATGTTATTTTGTGTACAGTTATTGTGTTTTTGAGTTTGCAGATTTTGTATGGATTGGTACAGATGAAATCCAATTGATTTTGTTTTTTTAGGGATCTATCTGATTTGTGCTTTTGTTTTGTGGTGATTTGGTTTCATTTGGTGAGATAATAGTAATTTGCATTTTCACTACTTCTATAAACCCTAGAAACTGAGGGTAAATTGGTTATGGAGCCCTAACTTGATTTCCCACCTTGGAAAAAGTGTGGCCCTTTGGGAAATTAAAGTTATGGGATTCATCTTGGAGATTCCTGAAGCACAGAATTAGAGGATTTTGTTGGAAGGGTTCTCTACCTAGCCCTAGGTCAAATATCTCTATGTATTTGACCAGGAAAGTAGGAGATAGAGTGGATAACCAATCTTAGTGATTAAAGAGACTTTGGTAATTGTTGGGATCAACCATTTGGAGTGTAAGAAAGAGTCTTTATGGGTTGATTTGGTTTCATGAACCCATTTTCAAAATGTTTCTTTGTTATCCAAGCCTAGTCTAGCCAATTAGGCTTGTGGAAAGAGTGAGATTTTGATGCTGTAGTAGTGGAATTAGAAATCCATCTCTTGGGGTATGTAAGAAGGGGATAAATTGTATTTTAAAAGGTAAGGAGATTACCAATTCATTTGGAGAAGTTAAGAGTTATCCACCAAAAAATAGAGTAGGAAGGGCTACTACTTTAACTATCCTAATTTGAGTAGGATAGGTTGTGGGTGTTTAGGAACTCTAAAAGTGAGTGATTCCTATTGTATTAGGTTGGGATAAGACCCTCCCACCATTTCTTTAAATTACCATATAGGTGGGATATTAATCCTTCATTTTGTCTATTTGAGGGAATTGATCCCTAAGACTAAATTGGATCCAAGTTGTGAGAAGTCACTAGGAGTAAGGGAGAGTTGTGGCATAGTAAGTCCACTTAATAGAGGTGGTATAGACCATCTATGAGTTATTGGATCAAGGACAAGGATTAAGGTGGAGATTTGAGGTTCTTCTAATCAAGGAAGACCAATCTAGGTTGTGTGGCTGCTTGCTCTGTATCAATAAGGCCTATCTGACTCTTTCCTAGTAGGCATCCAATCCTCTCTTCTACCCAACTTCCCTGACACTCTTCTATTTGTCTCAATATTCACTTCTATTTTATATGCATCTCTGAGAGTTCTAGGATTCTTATCTCTAAGGAGGTAACCCATTTTTTAATAAAAAGCATTTAAGTGGGTGGCAAGACAAACCTTATCATCAAGCCTTAAAACTTGGAATAAATTATGAAAGGATTTTTTAAATCTCATGTTGAATTTAGAAACATCCTCATTCAAATGTTTCTTAATCTTATTGAACTCATTTAACATGAAACCTTGATTTTTCTTATCACCACATTTTTCTTTAAAATAACTTTCCAACTCATCCATAAATCCTATACAGCCAGAAGACAAACCCCTAAACCAATCCCTAGCATCCTCAACTAGATATTGCACAAATAATTTCATGATTACATCCTCAACTAGATATTGCACAAATAATTTCATGATTACATCATAAAAATTTTCAAGTGTTCCTCACAAGTTATAACATTTCAATCAAACTTAGGAATTTTGTCTCTTATTTCACTTGGAACTACATTTGGATAACCAGGAAAATCAATGAAAGAAAATTGTTTGTACCTTTCTGCATGAGTTGGTCTTCTAAAGAAAGGGTTTTCATCTTGAGAAGAAGATGCCTTGGCATGTGATGTTGTAGCTGCTTCAGCACTAGAAGGCCTAGAAGTCTGCCTAAGGAAATCTATCTTCTTCTTCAAATCTAAAGCACCAACCTATAACTCTACCTTCTCAAGCTCTTTAGCTATGATTTATTATTCCATTCTAGCCCTTTCTATATTTTAATCTAACTTGGACATCTTATCTACTGGAACCTTGGGATTGACAGGTCCATCTATTTCAACACTTGTCATCTTTTGCTTACACTTATTTTTTGGTCCTTGGGTAGTAAGAATTGGCTGAATGACAGGTTCCTCTTTAGCTTGTTTAGGTTCATCAACCTAGTTCATTGCCTCCATTCTTTTCAATTTCCATTTCTTTTTCTCAAGAAAAAAAATTTCATGTCTGATCTTATCTTCTTTTTCTTTCTCTCTTCTTTTTCTTATAGTAATCTTCTCATGAATTCTCCTATCTAGTCCAGCAATCTATTCTGCTACACTGTCAGAATCAGGGAGAGTGGTATCAGATTTTGAAATTTTCTTATCACTAGGAGAGTGATAATCTTCATAAGCACCCAATCCAAAATTAGTATCTTCTTCATACTCTTATGCATTGCCTTCCTAATTATGTTAGATTGGTTCTCCTATTCTTGTGTTCTCCATTTGTCTCTCACTTTAAGGGATGGTCCTATTTTTCTTTCCCTTTCTTGGATGACTAGCCTTAGAGGAAGTTGGGAACTCATCCTCCATCTTGTATGTAGGTTTTCTCTTCACCAAATCTCTAGTGTTCCTATGTCTCATGTAAAGAAAATGGGTGTAAATTGAAAGATGCTAATAAGCACTATTGTAGAGAAAACCCAGAGTCGCCACCCAACACGTTGGGAAAATGAAACACTTTACCAGGATGAGAATGGTAGGAAAAACACTCACAGAACACAGGCTAATCTATACTATTGGAATTATTGGAATGATGTATTGAGAGGGGAGGGGTGAATCAGTACCTCTAAAATTTTTTATGTGATTGACCCATTAACCTTTGTGTCATAAGATTTGTATATACCTATCTATCAGTTCATCTTTGATTAAGTATGTATCATCATAATATAAGCTCTTTATATGTATAAACATTCATGAAAACCAATAACACATAACACATGATATGATATCACAGAAAACTCCTGTTAGGAAGTAAAAACTGCGATGGGGATGTGTACCCACAAAACTTCACTATCTGTAGATAAGGAGGGAGCTTGCAAAGGCTTACAAATGATCACTTCTGATGATCTACCCTATTAAGAGTATTAGAGTGGAGACCTATTAGGATCTACTTCATTTGAAGCTTTAGCAGTACCATTAGGTGTGCACTCTGTTAAGAGATTTATCAAAGAACTGTTAAGTCCACCTTCTACAAAAGGATTTTTGTTGTGATGCACTTGTTAGAATGAAACTACAATATAAATGTTGATCTAATAGTGGATGCAATCTCTAATTGTTGATAACAAATCTTGTATAGCTTACAATGTATGTATGTAATCACCTTGAGTGATTGAGTAATACCTTGTCTCTGCTCATCGGTAGCCTTTCTGTGTTCTTGATAACTGTTGTGATTTGTTTCTGAACTTTGCATGAATTCTCTTCTTTTTCTTAGATTCTCTCCATAGCTACTATCATTCTTCAAATGATTACCCGTATCTCTTATTAAAAATGATGGAACATCTATTTATACTAGTTTCTAGCTCTATTCTTTATTCATGCTTTTAAAATTAACTCTATATCCAAGGCTTACAACTTGACCTTGATCTTTTAGTTAGATATGTTTTAGATCCATTAGGATTCTTTAAAACATTTACAATATGCTTACTTGACCCTTAAGCTAAGATTTAAAACAAATAAAAACTCTATAAATAGAATTATATTGCTTTATCTAACGTGTAAAATCAGATCCACTTTTTGCGGGTTCTTTAACTGACTGTCGGTTCTAATGGTCAGGCTACTCTGTCAATCTGTCAGTTTTCTTCTCTGTCAGTGTTCCTTGAATTTGTCTTTGAGTATGCCTTTTCTGCTCCATCGGTGATGTTCTCAAAACTATATCATCGGTTATGCTTGTCGTCGGTAATTTCTATACTTAGCATTTTTACGTTAGACATTTTGTCTTGTCGAGTATGCTTGCTGTCAGCCAGTTATGCTTACTGTTTGCCGGTTATGCTTATACTGATGACCTTCATCATGTTTTTCCCTTTAATTATACTAATGGAAAAACTTAATGTCATCAATCTCCCCCTTTGACATTAGTATCAAAAACTGATATGTGCAACATACTTGATGCATTAGTATGTACACCTGTGTATACTTCTTCCTTAGTCATGAAATGACTCCCCCTATGCATATGCTGGTAAGTGTAAGTTTATGTACATGTCTATCTTTCTATACATACATTATACATATCCTGAATGTATTTGTACATATGTATACATTCCTCCTTTTTCTTACTAAAGTATATTGTACATATGTATACATTCCTCCTTTTTTGATAATGAGGGCAAAGGTACTTACATCTTTCAAAAATGTGAGAGTGTGAGGATTTTATTTCCTCCATCATTTTCTCCCATTTCTCCTTCAAATTCTCAAGAGCCAAATTCTCAAGTGATATCCTCACATGCATGTCATATATGTTGTCTACCATAGACATCTCTGGGGTCGTGATTAGATTTCTTGCATTTGTAAAATGTTGTTACAGAGTGGTGAGGTTTGGAAAAATTTGAGCTTGAAGCTCTATAACCTCATTTCTAAATTGAGTCTCTGCATCCCATATTTCTTGTCTTAATCTGTTGACCTCTTTTATCTTTTCATGATGTAGCTTTATAGTGTTTGCATCAGAGGTTAGACTTAGTTCACTAGCTATTAGATCTGAATCTAATTGTGACAGCTTTTCACTATTTTCTTTAGTGAAATTTTCTAATGTGCCTAATTTTTGAACTAAGGTAACAACTTCAACAATCGTAGGTTCTAATTCACTTTCTAGTTCAGATAGCTTTACCTTGTTCTCTACCACTTCTTGGCTGATCTTCTCAATTAGTTTGAGTTGATACTTCATCTATGCCTATTCTTCCATTGCCTTCTCTGCATCTACATTCTGATTTGTGATGGCGTTGGTAAGAACTATTATTTTTTCCATAACTGATGTGTTATCTTCAATTTTGACATCTAGAACAATTTTTTGTAGAATAGCCCTTGCCTGTTCAAGTGCTTGGGCTTCCCTATGTGCCTTTCTCATTTTTTCTTGAATTGCCTTTCTTTGACACATTACTCCAAAATTTTGAAGTGTTTAGTATCTAAAGTAGATACATCCCACTTGGGTATTTGTATTACCTCATCAAGTGTGATAGCCAAGATATTATTTTTTAATGCCTTTTTCTTTTTCTTCTTTGGCTGGGATGCAGATTGGTTTACTACCATTTGTAAACATTGAGATTGGATTGATTTGGTGGGTGAGGGTGGAGAAGATGAAGCATCTTGTTGTTTCTGTTCTGAGTTCACTAGCTTATTTTGTGAAGATTTCTCCTCTTTTGCCTTGGGTGTATCAAAAAATTTATCTTCTTTTTCTTCCTTGCTTTCATCCTTTTTGAAATTTTCACTCTTTTCTTTCTCTTCTTCCTTTCTCAATGTTTCATCTATTTTGTTATCTGCTCCTTTGTCTTTTTTAGTAGACACTTCTTGCTGAGTGTCGGTTGCATCTTTCATTTATGTATGTGTATCCTTTTGAATATTTGATGCATCTTTATTTTCATCATTACCCATGTCCTTTGGTATATCATAATATTTCATAGATGATTTAAATTGACTTGATTCAATATCAATAGCATCAATTAATATGTTCATGTTTGTCGGTGTATTGGCTTCTACATTGTCAGTAGTTGTTTCCTGACCGTCGATATTACCCTGTGTAGTATTGATGTCTTCATCCTTTTGCACTTCTTTTGTAGGTTCTTTTCCTACATTTTCATTGACAATGTTATCTAACCATGATTTTTCATTGATATCATCAGTTATGTTACCTTTTATTGTCAAATCTTCTTTGGTAACTTCTTCTTCTCCGCTCAAGTCAATATGAAGCGGACTTGGTGGATTTTGACTATCCTCACTTTGAGTGTTGTGAAGAGTAGTGTCTGGCCATACTTCATCTACAACATCAGTATGTTTTAGGCTTTTTGGATCACTCTCTTCTCTCTCCAATTCCACAGATGAGTCATCTTGTATATCTTTAATGATGATTTGTTCCTTCTCTGGGCTAGCTTCCTTAGTGGGATTTTGAGTATCTTGCACTACTTCTTAATGCTATTTTTATCAAGATCAATTATATTACCCTTGAGAAATTCATATGCTCTCATTTTTGGTGAGAAATCCTTTTCATACTTCTTCATCATCTGAGTAATTTCTTCCTTATTTGTATCAGGAGGCATAAGATTTACAAGTATTCTTTCTCTTATTTCATTTTCCTGATGTAGTGAAAAGGTCCATCTGGCTGACAATCTCTATGATAGTTGTTTGGGAATGTCATATTGTAAGAATCCTAGTGGAACATAATAATGTTTGCACATTTTTGCAATTATTTCATCTTCAATCTTATTTTGTTCCTTTCTACTAAATTTTAACCACTTCCTAATGTTAGGATAAGAAATAGACTATGATTCTAAAATATTCTTGCATATTTTATACATGCATATTGTGTACTTCTACATAACAATCATCCATAGCTGAGTCTTCCAGATCTTCTTGAGTTCTAGTCATCTTCCTCCTTTTGGTTTGTCTTTCTTTTGGAGGAGCTAGTTTTCTCTTGTATATCCTCACTCTTCCTTTCTATAATGGTGAAGGAGTTGACTCTTTTGCAGTCTGGCTTCTTGTTCTTGAAGCGGCTATTGTTCTTGCTCTTTTGGGGTAGGAGGAGGTGGAGAATCTGACTGTGTTCCCTATGATTGATTCTTTTCTTCTTCATCATCGATAGGTGGATATCCTTTGGTTTGTTCCTCCTTACCCTCTATTTCCTCTTCACTTTCTTCTGTAACAGCAAGTTGCTTGGTTAAGTTTTTTACTATCTTTTCTTTCTTGTTTATAATCTTCTTGACAATAAGATCTATCTTGACATTTTGTTTGGCTTCCTCATAGGTGCCAAATATTTCTTGTTTGTTGTTAATTGGTTCATTTAATAGTGCCTTGATGCACTCATTGGCTTGTCCTGATTTGATCTCATACTCAAAATGTGAAAGCCAGGACTTCCTAGGTACTACTACTTGGATATACATGAAATTAGTATTTACCATAAAACATATGTCCTCTTTGTGTTATTTCATCAAACTTTCAGGTATCCTTGTTCTAGCTTGCAACATTTCCTTAATGCTTTTGAAATACTCATTCATTATATCATCAAAGTCTATCCTAGTGACTCTATATGCTCACATATTTGTATGGTTACAGGTCTTCTTGTATCCCATACTACTTTGCCTATGGAAGGAAAGTATTCTTTAAAGTAAAAGAATGTACACATAATGAGGGAACCAAACTTACAAGTATTTGTTCTTGAAGATCTTATGGTGTTCATGTTCTCCTCAAGTTGATTCAATAGGATCTCTGCGAGATCCATCTTCTTTCCTTGTTTGATGATTTTGAATGATGTGCTCATAGCAGTGCTTGATATGCTATTCATTCTAATTTCCTAGAATATTTTGTACCCTACCACACATGCACCAAACATGAGTTCTGTGTCAGTGATAGTGTTGACCTTGAGAGCTCTTTTGTCTGATTTTGCTCCAGTTAGCTTTTCTACTTCCTTCATAGATGGGTGCTTGTGAGCTTGCAGTTTATCGATTGTAGGATATCCAGTTACTGCATGAATAAAATCCTTTGTTATTAGTTTTGGCCTATTAAGCCATAGAGTCTGGTTATGCATTCTTCTGAGAACTATCTGTATCCATTCTATTTTGAAAACTCTGGGAAAGTGTAATGCATTCGTGAGTTCTTTCAATTTCCAGATGCTTGTGCTCTTATTTGAGGTTTTCAGCTTCATCATATAGTGCCCTGTAGGCATTATCTAGGTCTAGATCTCCCAATTCTGAGATCTTATAGTGTATATAGGACCTTATGTCTTCTACGAGTAAAACCCTAGGTGGGATTTTGGAGAATGGTCCGGAATCATCAAGTTGTGATGTGATTTCTGGGTGCAGCTTGTATTTTGGTTCAACACAAGTGCCTCTACTGGAAAGTTTGCTCATTTTCTTTTTATCTTCCTTAATCTTTTCAACTCTTGAACTTGATGTCATCGTGTTGCAGAATTTTAGGGTTTTTCGTATATCAAATAGTGTGGTTAGTGAATACAGGTACTTACTGAATCTCTGTGATTGCCTGTGAATCCTCTGAGTGGTGTTTAGAATCCCGTTGTTGTCACTCTTCAATTTTTCTCTTCAATCACTTTGTTGGGCTCTCTTGGTTGCTTGAAAATTTTGGGTGTGAAATGAGTTCAGTCATCGGTCTTTTATAACTTTTGTGCCCTAAGTTGTCATTAATTCTCACCAACTCATCGGTATTCAAAGACTGAGTTCATCAGTTGAGGCATAAATAACATCTTCGGTGTAGGCGTAAAGTGTCAGGGTTTCTAACAGCTTTGATGACTTCATCGATGATTGACAGTAAAGTGGCAAAGACAACTTTCATCAGCTCAAGGATCATCAATGTTCATCAGTTTAGACTTACCCACTTGGCTTTTGTGTAAAGATCGATACATTTCGGTAAGTAGTGTTAACTTTTCTATGTGTGTTCACCGATGCATATTTTGTACCCAATAGCCGATGGTTATTTTTCAATAATATATAAGAGTGACTATATAGTGCATCTTTAATAATGCTGATTTGTCTATATGATCAATATGTAAATGGAACCAATGCATAATATAACTTTTCATAATGCAGTTCCATAGTTACTTGTGCAATTTAGTTGGAAATGGTGATGCCACCAGATCCATTGGATGGGGTGTCATCAATTGCATTGCTTGTTCTAGAACCTTCAGTGTTTGTGGCTTTTATCCACATCTTGTTTCTCGTCTTCTTGATTTCATCAATGGAATTTCCATTAGGATAAGTACTTGTTTCTATCAGTTGGTCTTTGCAATATTTTATCACATGTCCAACTTTATGACAATGTAAACATGCCATTCCAAGATTGAACCATCCTCTTGGTTTTGTAGTCCATTTTCTCATAGAGTTAGCAGATATATGACCATACCTTCCACATGTTGTGCAATTTACCCATGTGTTATAATCCCAAACATATGAGTTACCTTTTCTTGTTGGTTTGTAGCCATTATCAGGTTCTTTTGGTGTCCACACCTTGTTTTTCTTTTTCTAGCATTCCTATTATGTATGTCCATTCATTTTTCAAGTAGGACAATACTTGTCCATATAGGTTTCCTTCTTTGGATTTGTTACCTTGGATCTGCATTCATATGCCTTGTGTCCTTGCTTATGACATTTATAACAATTACCAATGAAAGTAGATTGTGATTGAGGAATACCTTTCAATTTGTTTCTACAAATGTTTGAGGTGTGACCTTGTTTTCCATAGTGATTGCATGATAGCTTCTTGGTTCTTGGAGTTGCATATACATTATTTTTATTTGATTGGTTAGATGACTCTCCATTGTCGGTGTAACCTATTCCTGTGTAGTTGTTGACTCTTCTTTGACCGTCAAGGAAATCATCCATTCTTTTGTTTCTATCTTCAGCTTTCTTGATCAATTCATTGTGCTAATTCTAAATTCTAACTTCATGCTTTAGTTTCTCATTTTCTTCCTTGAGCTCAGTAATGATCTGTATTATTTCAATGAGTTCAGTATTTAATCTGTTTTCTTCTTGACTCATAAGAATAATCTAGTTGGTAATCTCATGGTGATGCTCAGTAAGTCTTTGAATCTCTGATTCTTTTTCTTGTAGCTTTTCTATTATTTTCCTCCTATCATCAATAGCCAATGTTCTCTCTGATTCAGATTTTCTTGAATCATTCATGACATCAATCATTTTTACCATCTAAGTTTCTTGACCGATTTGCAGCATTTTTATTTTCTCAGTCAGATGTAGATTGACTTCTTGTAGACTTGTGATCTCTTCTACTAATGCGTCTAAATATTTTCTCATTGATGATTTAACATTATTGAAGTAATATGGGATCTCCTCTTCTTGATAATCTTTTTCATTAATCCTAGTTTCCATGATATTTCTTTCATCAAGCAACTTTCTCATGCTTACTCTCGCCTCTTTATACTGCTCATAGTAAATCTAAATTTATAATTTGTCATTCTCAATAGTCTTGTCTAGTCTGTACTTCTCCATCGTGTGGATATTTCCTCTTAAGTATTTAAGATTTTCAAGAGAGAGACTTAGCTCTGATACCAATTGTTGGAATTATTGGAATGATGTATTGACAGGGGAGGGGTGAATCAGTACCTCTAAATTTTTTTATGTGATTGACCCATTAACCTTTGTGTCATCAGATTTGTATATACCTATCTATCTGTTCATCTTTGATTATGTATGTGTGATCATAATATAATTTCTTTATATGTATAAACATTCAAGAGACATTCATGAAAACAAATAACACATAACACATAATATGATATCGCAAAAAACTCCTATTAGGAAGTAAAAAATTCACTATCTGCAGATAAGAAGGGAGTCGGTAAAGGCTTACAAATGATCACTTCTAATGATCTACCCTATTAAGAGTATTAGAGTGGAGACCTGTTAGGATCTACTTCATTTGAAGCTTTAGCAACACCGTTAAGTGTGCACTCTGTTAAGAGATTTATCAAAGGACTATTAAGTCCACCTTCTACAAAAGGATTTCTATTGTGATGCACTTGTTAAAATGCAACTACAATATAAATGTTGATCTGATAGTGAATGCAATCTCTAATTCTTGATAACAAATCCTGTATAGCTTACAATGTATGTATGTAATCACCTTGAGTGATTGAGTAATACCTTGTCTCTGCTCGTCGATAGCCTTCCTATGTTCTTGATAACTGTTGTGATCTATTTCTGAAATTTTCATGTATTCTCTTCTTCTACTTAGATGCTCTCCATAGCTACTATCATTCTTCAAATGATTACCAATATCTCATATTACAAATGATGGAACATCTATTTATACTAGTTTCTATCTATATTCTTGATTCACGCTTTTCAAATTAACTCTGGATCCAAGGTTTACAACTTGACCTTGATCTTTAGTTATATATGTTTTAGATACATTAGGATGCTTTAAAACATTTACAATATGCTTTCTTGACCCTTAAGTTATGATTTAAAAAATAAATAAATACTCTATAAATAGAATTACATTGCTTTATCTGACGTGTAAAATTAGATCCACTTTTTGCAGGTTTTTTAACTGATTGTCGGTTCTGATGGTTGAGCTGATCTGTCAGTTTGTCAGTTTTCTTCTCCATCGGTGTTCCTTATTTCAACTGTTTGTCAGGTATGCCTTTTCTTCTCCATTGGTGATGTTCTCAAAACTATATCATTGGTTATGCTTGTTGTCAGTAATTTCTATACTTAGCATTTTTACGTTAGACATTTTGTCCTATCGGGTATGCTTACTGTCAGCTAGTTATGCTTATTGTCTGCCAGTTATGCTTATACCTATGACCTTCATCATGTTTTTCCCTTTAATTATACTAATGGAAAAACTTAATGTCATCATATACCTCCAATGTTTAGCTTACTGGTCAGTTAGGACACTATTCTATATTGTTTCCCTAGCCAATTCGCCATCTTGTTGGTGTTTGAAAATGTTTTTGCTATCTAAAGCTACCAATATGCCTTGAGAATGATGTTAGGAGTGGTTAGCTCCAAGTATGGAAGCTCTACAAAACAATTGGACTAACTATAGGGACAAGAATTCCTTCTGGACTTTTGGCTCTGCAAAACCAAGGTAGGTACACCTAATCTAGATAACATACAAATCTTTATAACTCTTCAACACTCTGGATTACAACAATAGATCATGGTAAGAAAGTGCTAAATACTAACCAGGCATTCATTGACTCTATATTACCAAGTAAGACATACAACCAACAAACATAGGGTATGAAAATAATTAATGGTTTTGAAGCAAATTATCAGGATATGACCAAACTATATCAGACATGCATCAACAAAGAATAAAGAAGCGTCTGACCAGTGCCTTATTCATTGGGAAACTTCTTTAATCCAAAAATTGAAATAGATATACAACCTATTGGCAAGGATTCACATCCATAAACACATGTATCTCATATCACACACTTGCTTATAAGATCCATATGTATATATATCAAATGAATCTATGTTTCCTCCAAAGTATCTTTAATCTGATCCTAAATAAGAACAATGGAGTGAAACATACACACAAATAACTCTATGTATTGGACCAGAAAATCTAAAATTCATACAATAACAACCAAGGAGAGACTTGAAACTGAGACAATGTATTAATTATATTGAATCCAAAATCTAAAACAATAAGATTGAATGATTCCACCACTCAATAATGAGCAAAAGATCAAAAGTTTCTATCTAGGCATGAAATATAGTTTGATATCCAAACTGATATACCCCTGGAACTCAAACTTCTGGGACCAACCCTTAGGATCAAAAAATTTGAAACCTTTACAATAGAGAGAGGAAAGACATAAGTAGGAAGATGGAAACCCTAGGATAGGGTTTTCATAATTTCCTGTCAAGTCATAAATGCAATCCTATCCCGTCAATCTGATCTTTCTCCAAAATATCACCTAAAAGATTTATCATAATGATCAACTTGCCAAAAAAACAAGTAAAGTCCAACCACATAAATGTAGAATACCCCAAAGCATGGTAGAAGACATCCAAAACTAGAAATAGATAACAAATCCATAGAACCATCATGCTGCAATAAATCTATTTCAGACCCTCTAGGACATTCCTAGCCACTAAATGATGCCATTAAGACTGATCACGGCCCAAGACAACCTCAAGCCATTCTCTTGTAAGCCTAAGAACAGGTCACCTTGGTAATACACATTGAAAGACTTAAAAATTTAAAATATTAATGATACTGGCTAATTTCTTGGTGCCAAACATACTGACGACTGAGATTGTGACCTCTTGCAACTTTAAAATAGAACTATTTCTGCACTTTAATTTACTCAGGCACTTTATGAAACTGACAGTAACTTAACCTAGGTCTGACCATGGTCTATCATGCAACTCGGAGATAACATAGTTTCCAAACTGTCAAACATTTCACTTCACTCATGGTTTACCCCATGATTTAACGCCAATCACAAATCTTGCCCCTTCATCTACGGTCTGCGCTAAGTCACCAAAACACTTGAGTCAGCAAAAAATTAACCCAAGACTTAGCAACAAGCATCCATTTTTGGGCCCACCAATTTCCACATGGAAAACTCTTATTTGATCTCAGAGCCATATATCCACCTTCTCTGACGTAGGCCCCACACTCTTACCTTGTCACTTATCCAGATAGTCACCCATTTTGCGATCGCATGGTGGTTAACTTCCCTGCAACTTTCCTTCACCCGGTAGCGCATTACTGTCAGATCTCAATCTGCCTTCATTACCTTCTTACCATTTATTGCCATGCATCACAATCTAATTTGATCCATCCTTGGTCCCACCTAACCATCCTATAGACTATGCCACATGGCATCACCTTACTTGCTAGAACCTCGCCACGTATCTAACCAACTTGGCTTGCCACCTGTCAAACCTGCCACATGTCACACCCATGCTACCACATGATGTAACTAGACCTTTGCTGACTTAGACTATGTCGTCACACCTTGTTGCCATCTATCATCCATTTGACCTTGTCACCTGAGCATGAGCCCACCAAAATTATCCATCTGTTCACCACTAATCCGCAACACTTCACACACCATTGGCAAAAAGGCACATTCCTTTCAGCACTTAACTTACTACAAACTCAGATATAAAAACATCAAAGTTCCCTAACACACAACAAATGTGGGATAAAAGACCTAAGGCATTTGAAACTCAAAACACACCAGAAAAGACCAGAGACCAAGGCTACTAATTGACACCATCAAGGTGACCCAAAAGGAACAAAGCATGGCTACAAAAACCTTTTGCAATCACCTCACATGATAATAGACTAGAAATACTTGGATGTAGATGATAAACCCCAAACAAAAAAATTGAGCGACAAGCCTAAGCAACAATAACAACATCACCGAGCAACATTACCGAGTGACCTTACCGAGTAGTATAGTACAACCTGAGGAATATAGTGTAAATCATTGAATAAGGTAGAGCAAGCACCAGTATTTCTTGAACATCAGTGTTGACCCAGCATTAGATTTTAATTCCTTTTTACCATTCTTGGTCAATACTGCCAAGGAAGACCAAATTTCTAAATATATCTAACATTGGCTCTGACTAGGGACATACGTCCCTTGCAGGCATAATAAGGATTCAAAATTTCAAGGAAAAGAAGACATCTCAAAAATGGAAGGGAAACCCTAACCTAAAATGGAAAACATGAAGTAACAAGGGGAAAACCTACTCCTAAAAACTACAGGGACCTACTTACATCTACTATTCATGGATTTGAGGCTTCAAGAGAAGTAAACTTTTAAGAATTATCCATGAACAAGCAATTCTAAAACATTTCCAAGAAAGTCCTTAAGAATATAAGATTCTGCACCATATTTACTGTTAATAACATATGGCCCAAGCCAAATAGGGTCAAATTTACCATGTTTACCTTTATCCTCAAGTCTGGCATTCCACATCATGACCAAATCATCAGCTTCAAAGCTCCTGATAGTTGTTCTTTTATCAAATAGATTCTTATATTGCAACTACAATTGAACGTTCTTTTCATGGGCATTTCTCCTTGATTCATCTAATTGGATTAAGTCATCCATCCTGAGTCTCATATCATCATCCATTTCTTCATCATATTCCTCGATAAACTTGTACATCTACAACAAATTGTTTTGAGGCAACCTAGCATGAATTCCATACACCAAGTCAAAAGGTGCACAACCAATTGCTTTCTTTACTATTACTTTATCAGCCCATAGTGCTAACTGCAACTTTGAATCCCAAGCTTTCTTATTTTTATCTAACATCCTCTTAAGTATCTTCATCAAACTCTTATTACTGGATTAATCCTAGCCATTCCCTTGTGGATGATATGGGGATGAGTAAGAGATTTGGATCCCATACTACTGGCAGAAAGAACTAAACTCCTCTAATCTGAAACACATTGCATTATCCACCACAATACTCTTTGTGCATCCAAATCTAGTCAAGACATTTTGTAACATGAAGTCAATGACAATTTTACTTGTAGCCTTTCTAGTAGGGATTGCTTCAACCCATTTAGTAAAATGGTCAGTTTCTACTAGAATCCATGAGTGACCTCCACTTGACTTGTTTTCAATTTCACCAATGAATTCCATCCCCCATATCCGAAAAGGTTCTTCCACTACAATAGGCTTCAAAGGCAAACTTTCCACAAACTTGAGCTTACCTATAAATATTTGGCAGACATCACATCTCTTAACATAATTGTGGGCATCCTTGAAGATGGTTGGCCACCAAAAACCAGACCTCAAAATCTTGTGTGCAGTAGCCTTAGCCATGTAATGGCCTCCACATGCACCATTATGCATTTGTTCCATCAAGCTCTTAGATCTGGAAAAGTCAACACATTTGAGAAATACTCCATCATTGCTCCTCCACCATAACTGCCCCTAAATTATAGCATATTTAACATCCTATAATTTGACTATTCTTTTCCTATTTTCATCCATTTCAAGAGGTAACAACAATCTTCTACAAATATCCAACAACTTCCTTATACCATTCACAATAGTCCATATCACAAATGTAGGGCCTTTGGTCTTCCTCCAATATATTTATATGATTGGCATCCAAATTGCTTTGAGCCATAAGCTTTGCAAGTCCTATACCCCTAACCATTTTTGTAATATGTATATCAATTTTAAACTCATAAATTTTGTTTATCCATCTACATCTCCTTCCTGACACCTCTTATTGGACTAAAATATCCTTCACAGCAGCACTAGGCACAGAAGAAATCACAATTGCTCATACTAAATAACACCCAAAATCCTTGACAACTTTAACTAGTGCATAAGCTTGGTTTTCCATGATGTCATATTTTAATTCTACTGATTGTAGTGACTTACTAAAAAGGGAAATGGGTTGTTCAAAACCCTCTGCATTCTTTTTTAGTAGTACTG
Organism: Thuja plicata; assembly: GCA_018584345.1. Taxonomy (NCBI): domain Eukaryota; kingdom Viridiplantae; phylum Streptophyta; class Pinopsida; order Cupressales; family Cupressaceae; genus Thuja; species Thuja plicata. Next base: position 2,361,707 of record MU223746.1, read on the forward strand.
CAGCAATGGTGTTATATGGAGCAAAGGAGAATATTTGCAAAGGATTACCATAATCTAGTGTTCTAACGACTAGAGCATCCTTAATAGCTTGTTTTATACTTGAAAAATCCTTGCACGCCTCTTGGTTTCACTCTACTTTGGCTCCTTTCTTGATCATCCTTGAGATTGGAATTATGGTTTTTGCAAAGTTAGTAATAAATCTCCTTAGTAAATTTACCTGTCCAAAGAAAGATTGAATGCTCTTGACATCCTTAGGCTGAGGGATCTTATCAATTGCATCTATCCTTTTAGGTTCAATCCTTAGTCAATCCTTACTCCATCTCTAGATACAATATTCCCTAAGATCTTTCCCTTTTTCACTCCAAAAACACATTTCTTTAGGTTAAAAGAAACCCCATATTCCAATGCTCTCACAAAAAGTTTCTCAAGATGATGACAATGTTGTTCCTCTTTTGCTGAATAAGTAGTAAGATCATCTCGGTACACTACTAAAAAAACATTTATGAAATCTCCAAATGCCACATGCATGGATCTTTGAAATGTTTCTCTAGCATTTGTCAATACAAAGGGCATTTTGACATACACATAAGTGCCCCATGGTGTGTTGAATGCAGTCTTGAACTGCTCTGATTCCTTAACAATAACTTGATTGTACCTTGAAAAACCATCCACCATGGACATCAACTCTAATCTAGTAACTCTTTGCAACATAGCTTCCATATTAGGAAACCCATAGTTATCCTTTAGTGAATTGATGTTCAAGTTCCTGAAGTCTACACAAAGTCTAATATAACCATTTTTCTTTCTTACTGGTACCAAATTTGATACCCATGTTGAATGTCTTATTGGTTTAATAATTCCAGCATCCATCATCTTCTTCAATTCTTCTTGCATCTTGGGAGCTAGGGTGGGATTAATAGGTCTTAATTTCTATTTGAACGGCTTTGTGCCTTCTTTTAAAGGAATCTCATGTTGTAAAAGGTTCTCTTTGTATCCCTTTAAGTAATCATAAGACCATGAAAAGACATGTTTATACTTGTTAAGAAGATTAACCAACAACTCTCTGATTTTAGAGGATATTTTCTTACCAATTTTTACCTTCTTAGAAGCTTCATATGTCCCTAAATTTACTTCCTCCATGTTCTTTGGCTTGTTCACAGTCCTTGCAGAATAGGACTTTTCCTCGTTGTCAAAATATTTCTCAAGAACAACCAACCCTTTGGGAACACTGTTTGACTTCAGTTGTAGCACCTCTTTTCCAAAAACAATATCCTTACCATCTATATTCTCTATAAACCCACCAAAATCCATCTCTTTATTTGCAAAGTTTGATTCACAATGCAAGAATCTCAAAAATTCTAAATCATCTTCAAAAACTTGCCAACTTTCACTATTGTGTGGGATAGAAGGCCTAAATTTAAATTTAATCTTAGAAATCCCTACAAAGGTAACATCTCCATGCTATAGAGAAATAGTGGCCAATAAGGCTGCCATTATGTTCTGATTCATATCCATCCAGTCAATACCAAAAGCATTAAAATTCTCTATTTCATCCCATACAGTATTTCTATACTGCCTTAGTCTCTAGTTTTTTGAAGCATATTTAGATCTTATCTGAGAGATTACTAATTCAGAGTCTCCAATCACCCTAAGGTTCTTAATGTTGTGCCTCAAGGCCAATCTTATCCCAATCAACAAGGCCTCATACTCAGCAATATTATTAGTACATGTATATAACAAGGAAAATGAGAACTTGTATGTCTTACCACTAGGAGCTATCAATATAACTCTAGTACATGCTCCTTCTTTTCATCTTGCACCATCAAATTATATTTTACACAAACCATTATTCTCTCCTATATTATCTTTTTCTTCAGTCAATAAGATATGCTGATTTTCTACTCCATCCTTCCCATCTTGGACTTGGAAAGATCCAATGTCAGTATCTAAAAACCAATTCATGTTATTTTCACTAATATACTCAATCATGTGAGGATTCCTTGTTTCTCTAGATACCTTGACACTCTGACTAGTAACATCAAAAGTAGAAAATGAAAGATCACATTGAATGCTCCCTCCCATTGAGGCACTCCACTTCCTTGATAAAAGAATTCCATACTGAGGAGGGATGTCCACCACTAGAACACTCATATTTAGCATCTTTTCAGGGCATGAAGCAAGTCTATAGGGTAGATCTTTAATGGTACCTATGAAAGGTACTTCTCTAGAATCCATTTCTTGACATATCCCATGAGGAGAGTCAACTTGTAGTCTTAATGACTTCATAATTTCTGCTGGCATGATAGTATTTGATGCCCCAGAATCTATCATACAATTCTTTAATCTCTTACCATTTATAACTAAAGTCAAGAAAAATTGATCCACAACTCCTAAAGGAGTGCTCACATGATTAGTATTTAAGAAAACTTGAGGGATCTTTGAGACAATCACCTCTAATTCTTTTACCTTTTTATTTAACTTATCCTTTGATTTTCCCATTTTCTCAACTTCCTCTTGCTCATGCATTCTTGTGGAAGAGATGCTTCTCACCCATGTTAAAGTATTTTCTTTGTGTTCCTTAATCCTTATCACCTCTAAAAGTGGAAATTTGATGGTGATTTGTGACAACAACTTCCCTATATCAACTGGAGTATACTTTAAATCAGAAATTCCTTGCTTCAAAGTAATAACATTTTTATCTTCAACTTGAGTAGCAAGGCCTGGCTCAATCCTTTTGTTGTTTTCATGAATAGATCAAGCACTTATTTCAAGTGTCTTTACTTTTACCTTGTGGACAAAAATTGGATTATCAGGCTTATCATCTTTCTTGGTCTTTGTCTTCCTGATACCTCCAGTGGGATTTTCTTTCCCAAGTACTTTCTCAGCATTTTCTCCTGCCTATCTGACAAAAATACCAGAGGGTCTTCCATCAGCATTTCCCACTATTCTGCCTCTCAAATTGTAGTTTCTCCTTACTTTAGAAACTATGTCTGTAGTAATTTGTGCAATTTCTTCATATGTGGGTCTTCTTACTGCAAGAGGATCATTTCCCCTTGTAGCATTGCATCTAATTTCATCAACCCTTTCTTCTTCCTCATTTGATGAAGACACATATTTACCTGCGGTTTCCTCATTGGATTCCTCTTCATTCCTTAAAAGCGAAATGGTCATTGTACAACCACTATCATCATATAGTTCATTTTCTTCTTCTCTTTCTTGTTGTGACTCACTTGAAGATATGTTCAAAGCAATTGCACAATAATCAGGGCTATGTGGGGATTGGCAAGCAATGCACCACGAAAAATCATCACATGTATTGATAAAATTTCTTTGTAAAGGATGAGGAGTATTATCATTAGGCTTATCATTTCTTTTTGGGAATATAGGCTTCCCATATTTCCATTGGGTGGTATAGGGATAGTTTTGCATCCTTGGCGGCCTATTAAAATTATTGGTAATAGGTCTGGGATCATTATTTGGAACTCTAAGATTCTTTTTATCTACAAGCTTTAAATCCTTAATGGAACTTATAATATGTTTCATATTTATATCCTCTTTAGGCTTAGCAACATAAGGCCTAGCTGACTCTTTCCTAGCAGGCTTCCAATCTTCTCTTCTACCCAACTTCCCTGACACTCTTCTATTTGTCTCAATATTCACTATTATTTTATACACATCTATGAGAGTTCTAGGATTCTTATCTCTAAGGAGGTAACCCATTTTTGAATCAAAAGAATTTAAGTAGGTGGCAAGACAAGCCTTATCATTAAGCCTCAAAACTTGGAATAATTTATGCATGGATTTTTGAAATCTCATCTTGAATTTAGTAACATCCTCATTCTGATGTTTCTTAATGTTATTGAACTCATTTAACATGAAACATTTATTTGTCTTATCACAATATTGTTCTTTAAAATAGATTTCCAACTCATCCATAGAGCCAGAAGACAAACCCCTAAACCAATCCATAGCATCCTTAAATAGAGATTGCATAAATAATTTCATGATTACATCCTCACGCATGATCTCATAGTCATGAATCATATCTATAACCTTTTTCAAGTGTTCCTCACAAGTTATAAAATGATTTCCAACAAACTCAGGAATTTTATCTCTTATTTCACTTGGAACTACATTTGGAAAACTAGGAAAATAAATGAAAGAAAATTGTTTGTACCTTTCTGCATGATTTGATCTTCTAGGGAAAGGGTTGTCATCTTAAGAAGTAGATGCCTTGGCATGTGATGTTGTAGCTTCTTCAGCACCAGAAGACCTAGAAGTCTTCCTAATGAAATCCATCTTCTTCTTCATTTCTAAAGAAACATCCTCTAACTAGGCCTTCTCAAGCTCTTTAGCTATGATTTCTTTTTCCATTCTATCCCTCTCTAGATCTGTATCAAACTTTGACATCCAATCCGCTTGAACCTTGGGATTCATAGGTTCATCTATTTGAACACTTGTCATCTTTTTCTTACCCATATTTTTTGGTCCTTGGGTAGTAAGAATTAGCTGAATGATAGGTTCCTCTTCACCTTGTTCAGGTTCATCAACCTAGTTCATTGTCTCCAATATTTGCAATTTCCATTTATTTTGATCAAGAAAACTTTGGTCATGTCTCATCTTATCTTACTTTTCTTTCTCTCTTCTTTGTCTAATAGCAATCTTCTCATGAATTCTCCTATCCAGTTTAAAAATCTCTTCTGGTACACTGTCAGAATCAAGGAGAGTAGTATCAGATTATGCAATTTCCTTCTCACTAGGATAGTGATAATCTTCATAAGCACCCAATCCCAAATAATAAACCTCTTCATACTCTGATGCATTGCCTTCCTGATTATGCTGGATTGGTTCTTCTATTCTTGTGTTCTCCATTTGTCTCTCATTTTGAGGTACAGTCCTATTTTTCTTTTCTTTCCTTGGATGAATAGCCTTAGAGGTAGTTGGAAACTCATCCTCCATCTTGTCTTCAGGATGTTTCTTCCCCAATCTCTAGTGTTCCTATAACTAATGTCAAGAAACTGTGTGCAAATTGAAAGATGTTAATAAGTACTATTGCAGAGAAAACTCAGAGTTACCACCCAACACGTTGGGAAAATACAACACTTTACCAGAATGAAAATGGCACAAACAAAACTCACATAATACAAGGTACTCTATACTTCCAATGGTCAACTTACTGGTTGGTTAGGACACTATTCTATAATGTTTTCCCAGTAAAGTCGCCATCTTGTTGGTGTTTGAAATTTTTTATGCTATCTAAAGCTACCAATATGCCTTGAGACTGATATTAGGAGTGGTTAGCTCCAACTATGGAAGCTCTAAAAGATAATTGGACCAACTATAGGGACAAGACTTCCCTCTGCACTTTTGGCTCTGCAAAACCAAGGTGGGTACACCTAATCCAGATAACATACAAATATTTATAACTCTTCAACACTCTGGATTACAACAATATATCATGGTAAGAAAGTGATAAATACTAACCAAGCACTCATTGAATCTCTATTACCAAGTAAGTCATACAACCAATAACCATAGGGTATGAAAATAATTAATGGGTTTGATGCAAACTTTTAGGATATGACGAAACTATATCAGACATGCATCAACAAAGAGTAGAGAAGCTTCTGACCAGTGCCTTATCCATTGGGAAACTTCTACAATCCAAATATTCAATATATTAGAAAGGATTCACATCCATAAACACATGTATCTCAGATCAAACACTTTCTTATAAGATCCTTATGCATATATATCAAATGAATCTATGTTTCCCCCAAATTATTTTTAATCTAATCCTAAATCAAAACTATGGAATGAAACATACACATAAATAACTCTATATATTGGACTAGAAAATCCAAAATTCATACAATAACATCCAAGGAGAGACTTGAAACTGAGACAATGTATTAAGTATAGTGAATCCAAAATCTACAACAATAATATTGAATGATTGCACCACTCAATAATCTGCAAAAGATCAAATGTTTCTATCTAAGCATAAAATATAGTCTGATATCCAATCTGATATACCCCTATAACTCAAACTTCTAGGACCAACCCTTAGGATCAAAAAATTTGGAACCTTTACAACAGAGAGAGGAAAGGCATAAGTAGGAAGATGGAAACCCTATGATAGGGTTTCAACAACTACCTATCAAGTCATAAATGCAATCCTATCTCGTCGATCTGATCTTTCTCCAAAAGATCACCTAAAATATTTGTCATGATGATCAACTTGCCCAAAAAAATGAGAAAAATCCAACCGCATAAATGTAGAATATGTTAGGAATAGGATCACTGAGAGGGTGGGGGGGTGAATCAGTGATCTATCAATTAATACTTTTTCTTATTATCTAAATCTTTACTTAAATGCTTATGTACTAAACTTGAATATCAATGCAAGTAAGATAAATATACACAACACATAACACCATATATGATTATGGGGAAAACCAATGTAGGTGAAAACCTCAGTGGGAATTAGTACCCACAAATATTCTGCACTAGTGTCTTATGATCCTTGTTAGAAGATCCTTAACCCTGTTAGGAGTTGTATTTACAATACATGAAGTACAGTGACCTTGTTAAGGGTTGGACCCTATTAGGAGTTTTTTACAATAACCCTATTAGGGGTGGTGGACTCATTGTCCAAGAACTCACTGTGCAAGAGCACACTTCTCAAGTGGTGAAGGCTACAACCTTTTCGATCTTCAATACACACTGTATCTGCAAGGTGAACTGCTGCTATGACACTGCTTGTCTGATCAGTTCCTTTTGTGCGCTAATAATTTAACCTCTTGTAAAGTACTACAAAAATATTATCTTCACTTTGAAATCTTATACTTCAATATCTATATCATCAACATATGATAGATATATCTTTGTTGCTTTTACACTCTGTTATGCTTTTCTTATCTCTGGCTTTCGCAACTTTTCCCATCACAAATGACCTTCTATAAGTACTTCCTCAAAGGAAATGAACATGTCAAATTTAGGAAACCTTTTACCATCTATCTTGGTCACTTACATAACCACACAACCCTTCATTAAGTTGGCTTAACATTAATTATAATTGCTTTACTCAAACTGAATAGACACATCTTTTCACACAGTCCGCTCCACAAAATTAGCTCTAACTAATTATCCCAGATGAATCAAGTCATGTTCTTTTAACCATAGATTTTTTGGTCACTAAAAATAACTAATCTAAAGGTGCAAGTCCTGAGGATAATTTCAACTTATACGCCAAAGCAATCTCTAACGGCTCTTTCCATGATCTTTGTCCCGTTCTGACATTCACTGGTTGTACCTCTTCAACTTGCTGTATCTTCTTCATACTTGCAGATATGATCATGATATATTAGAATTAGCATGTAAACATACTCATAAGCTTATCTTCAAAGGTACATATCATTTGGATAACAAATGAACACACGCTAATCAAAACTATAACAGTTTGTTCCTTGCTCTATCCTATTTTCTATACTTAGCCAATTTATGATCTTCTGATAATGTGTGCTGAATCCAAAGCTTCATATGACTTTGTTGGCATAATGAAAACACTAAATAGAGTCATATACTTTAATATAGTCAAATTTCTAACAATCTCCCCCTTTTTCATTAATGGCAACAAAGGAATATGGTGAAGTTACTATCTATACTTTTATATAAAAACTCTCTATCTTATATCTCCCTTTTATCATATACTAGACTCCATATTCTTCATACTCTACTCCCCCTTTGTATTTAATGACAAATGTTCTCAAAAAAAATTCTATGTACTTACTCAGTATACATATCTAGATATGCAATCTGTAACTTCTGGATCTCTTTCTCCCGAAATGCAATCAGTGAATTAACAATCTATAGATGGCGCATAATGCATAGTGTAGCTTCTCCATCTTCTCCAAGTCTGTGCTAGGACCTTGATCATATGATAAAATCCATATTATATACGTTACTTTACTCACCCTTTGATATTATCTTCTCTACCTTCTCAATCTTATCAATCTACCCCTAATATACACATATTGATATCAGTGGAGGGATCTTCCACAGATTTCCTTATCTTCTCTATCATAGCCTCTACCTCCTAGATCTTGTTTGTAATGATGGGCACTTAACTTGCCGGATTCATATAGTCAGCAATAATCTTTCTTCCTTTTTCTGCAAACTCTTTTAAGGATGCTTGACCAACTTTGAGTGAACTAAGATCAAGTGTAAAGTTGCTAACCAATTCACTGAGCCTCTTCTTCATATACTTCTCTTCTACAATATCTGATCTATTTTTCATGACTTCTTTAGATT
>MU223746.1:2372075-2425423 GCA_018584345.1 Thuja plicata
TTCAGATTCCATCTTCTCTTTGTTGTTTCTTAGCTCCAAGATTTCCATGTTTGCTTGTCTCAGTTCTTCATCTAACTGCTTGTTTACTTTGACTTGATCATCATAGGCATCTTGATTGTTACATAGCCTTTCATCTAATTCTTCAATCTAATTCATCAAAGATGAATTTTCTTCATTCAAATTTTTGACCACTTCCCCCAAATCATTTGAAGAAAAATTCCTTAATTCTTTTTTCAGTTTCTTGATAAGTATTTGCATGCCTTCAACTTTTAGTTTTAGATCTTCATTTTATTTTTCATATTTGTCAAGTTCTTCAAGGGCTGCTTCAAGATTCTTTTTCAGGTGTTTCATTTCTTCCTTCTCCATGATCTCCTCAAGTGGTTAAACTTATTTGCTGAGGACCAAAGCTCTGATACCAATTGTTAGGAATAGGATCACTGAGAGGGGGGGGTGAATCAGTGATCTATCAAATAATACTTTTTCTTATTATCTGAATCTTTACTTAAATGCTTATGTACTAAACTTGAATATCAATAAGTAAGATAAATATACACAACACATAACATCATATATGATTATGGGGAAAACCAATGTAGGTGAAAACCCCAGTGGGAATTAGTACCCACAAATATTCTGCACTAGTGTCTTATGATCCTTGTTAGAAGATCCTTAACCCTGTTAGGAGTTGTCTTTACAATACATGAAGTACAATGACCTTGTTAAGGTTCGAACCCTGTTAGGATTATTTTACAATAACCCTATTAGGGGTGGTGGACTCACTTTCCAAGAGCACACTACTCAAGTGGTGAAGGCTACAACCTTCTGGATCTTCGATACACACTGTATCTGCAAGGTGAACTGCTACTGTGACACTGCTTGTCTGATCAGTTCCTTTTGTGTGCTAATACTTTAACCTCTTGTAAAGAACTAAAAAAATATTATCTTCACTCTAAAATATTCTACATCAATATCTATATCATCAACATATGATAGATATATCTTTTCCTCTTTTACACTCTACTCTGCTTTTCTTATCTCTGGCTTTCGCAACTTTTCCCATCACAAATGACCTTCTATAAGTACTTCCTCAAAGGAAATGAACATGTCAGCTTTAGGAAACCTTTTACCATCTATCTTGATCACTTACATAACCACACAACACTTCATTAAGTCAGCTTAACATTAATTATAAATGCTTTACTCAAACCAAACAGACACATCTTTCACACAGTCCGCTCAACCAAATTAGCTCTAACTAATTATCCTGGATGAATCAATTCATGTTCTTTTAACCATATATTTTTAGGTCACTACCAATAAATAATCAAAAGGCACAATTCCTAAGCATAAGTTCAACTTATACGCCAAAACAATCTCTGTCGACTCTTTCCATGATCTTTGTCCTATTCTGGCATTCACTGGCTGTACCTCTTCAACTTGCTGTATCTTCTTCATACTTGTAGATCTGATCATTCTCTCTTAGAATTACCATGTAAACATACTCATAAGCTTATCTTCAAAGGCACATAGCATTTGGATAGAAAATTAACACATGCTAATCAAAACTATAACAGTATGTTCCTTGCTCTGTCCTATTTTCTGTACTTAGCCAATTTCTGATCTTCTGATAATGTGTGCTGACTCCAAAACTTCATATGACTTTGTTTCCATAATGACAACACTAAATAGATTCATATACTTTAGTATAGTCAACTTTCCAATAGAATACCCTAAAGCACAGTAGAAGACATCCCAAAATAGAAAGAGATCACAGATCCACAGAACTACCATGCTTCAATAAATGTGTTTCAAACCCTTTGAGACATTCCTAGCTACTGAATGATGCCATTAAGACTAATCACAGCCCAAGAAAACCTCAAGCCACTCTCCTGCAATCCTGAGAACATGTGACCATGGTAATATGCATTGAAAGACTTAAAATTTTAAAATATTAACCACAACGGCTAATTTCCTGGCGCCAAACATACCAATTGTTGAGATTGTGACCTCTTGCAACTTTAAAATAGAACTTTTGATGCACTTTAAGTTACTCGAGCACTTTATGAAACTAACCTTAACCTAACCCAGGACTTACCATGGTCTATCATGTGAATCGGAGATAACGTAGTCGCCAAACTACAAAAACTTTCACTTAACTCGTGACTTACTATGCAATTTAACACCAGCCGCACATCTTGCCCCTTCATCTACGGTCTGGACTGAGTCACCAAAACACTTAAGTCAGCTAAAAATTAACTTGAGACTTAGCTACAAGCATCCATTTTTGTGCCCACCAATTTCCACATGGAAACCTCTTATTCGATCTTAGATCCATCTTTCACCTTCTCTAATGTAGGCCCCACACTCTTACCTTGTCACTGATCTAGGCACGTGTCACCCATTTCATGACCACATGGTGGTTAACTTACCTGCAACTTTCCTTCATGTAGTAGTGCATTTCCATCAGATCTCAATTTTCCTTCATCGCATTCTTTCCATTTATCGCCATGCATCACCATCTGATTCATTCCATCCTTGGTCCCACCTAACCATCCTGTGGACTATGCCACATGGAATCACCTTAGTTTTTGGAACCTCACCGCATGTATAACTAGCCTGGCCTACCACCTATCAAACCTGCCACATGTCACACACGCACTACCATGTGATCCTATTCAACCTGTGCTTACTCAAACTATGCTATTGTGCCTTTCTGCCATCTTTTATCCATTCAACCTCATCACGGGCCCACCAAAATTATCCATTTGTCCACCAGCTGGCCACCAGTAATCTGCAGCACTTCACAAACCATCAGCCAAAATGTGCTTGCATTTTAGCACTTAACTTACTACAAATTGGGATATAAAAACATCAAATTTCCCCAACACACAATAAATGTGGGATAAAAGACCTAAGGCATTTGAAACTCAAAACACACTAGTAAAGACCAAAGACCAAAGAAACTGATTGACACCACCAAGGTGACCCAAAAGGAACAAAGCATGGCTATAAAAAACTTTTGCAATCACCTCACATGACAATGGACCAAAAAATACTTGGACGTGGATGAGCAACTCAGAATAGGAAAACCGAGCGACAAGCTCAAGCAAAAATAACAGCATCACCGAGCAACATTACCAAGTGGCCTTTCCAAGTAGTGTAGTGCAACCCCAGGAATATAGTGTAAAATAATGAATAAGGTAAACCTAGCACCAATATTTCTTGAACATTAGTGTTGACCGAGCATTAGATTTTAATGCCTTTTTACCATTCTCGGTCAATACTATTGGAGATTTGTTTTGTGTAGTGATTGATTGTATGTTTGTCATTGATGACAACATATAATACACAGTAGTGATTCTGTATGTACTTATCAGAATGATGATATCAAGCCTTGCTTGGTTAGATACATGTTGTAGATATTTTTATTATGTTATGTTCATACATGTAGATCCAGATATGATGTTTTAGTCAATTTGTGTAATTTTGTTATTGGCAATTACAGTTATGGAAGAGTATCTGTTCAGAGCCGATGTATTTAACGTGTTTCTTTAATTGCACCTATCTTTAGGATATGCATGTGTATATTCATGATTAGTTATGAGTTTATGATATTTATCTAAAGGTTCCAAACATGTTTCAAGAAGATTGCAAAGTTAGAGATAATTTGGTGAGGCCAACTTAGTGAAGCGTTGCGTCTATGCAGTTTATATTTACGCGGTTGTAATTATGCTTGTGTGATTAGTAAAGCTGACAAGAATGTTATGAAGAGTTGTCTTACAGGTCCCATTATCTCATACTTTGAGGAAGATACTTATAGCAAGTCATTTGTGATACGCTAAGTGTGAATGATACGAAAAGAGACACAAAATGTACAGAGAAAAATATCAGTTGTGGTTCATTCATCAAGAGTCTATGTGAAGAAGAAGTAGAAGATTAAAATACATTGGAACTGATCAAGACAACAAGTCTACTCTATAATTCATCATCAGATATAGTGCATATCTGTTCTACAGAAGGTTGTAGCCTTCACCATTGAAGTAGTGAGCTTTTGGACACTGAGTCCTCACCCCTAATAGGGTTATTTGTAAAAGACTCCTAATAGGGTTAGACCCTTAACCAGGTCACTATACTTATTTCTTTGTAAAGAACAACTCCTAACAGGTTTGCAAGATCTTCTAATAGGGATTACTATAAACTAGTATAGTTCATTATGGGTGCTAATTCACACCGGGGTTTTTACCATTTGGTTTCCCCGTAATCAAATTGTGTGTTATGTACTATGTTATCTGAATGTGCATTTACTTTATTGTAATCTGAAGTTAAAGAAGTAAAAATAATTAAAGTTACTGATAACTGATTCACACCCCCCCTCTCAGTTATCCTTTGGGACTATTCTAACAATTGGTATCAGAGCCAAGTTCCTTAAAGAAGAAGCCTAACAGCTTAAGGTAGCTCAGATGTCTTACTTTAGAAAAGAGAGCCCTAAGTTTGATGGAGAAAATTATCTAGATTGGAAAAACAAAATGATAACACATCTACAGTGTGTTGTCTTTGAGATCTTTGAGATAGCTACACAAGAAGTTGTTATTCCATCTCTGAAAGACCTTGCAAAGTATGATGCTACTAGTAGACAAAATGATACATTTACCAATAATGCAATCACCAAAGAAGCCCTAATCAGTGCCCTATCTGACAATGAATTTTATGAGATCAAGAAAATTGACAGAGCATACACCATATGGAAGTATTTAGAAGATATGTTTGAAGGAGATATTCAAGCAAAGAATACGTGCAGGAAGACATGGAAAAGGAAATATAATAGTCTTGAGATGTTACCTAAAGATAACATTAGAGCTTACAATCAAAGGATAAATGAAGCAGTCTCTGGAATCAGAAACAATGGTGGAGAAATATTAGAAGAAGATATAATGGACAAGCTGTTAACTACTTTAACATCAGACTATGAAAACAAGATAAGTATTCTAGAGGAAACCATGAAATTCTCACAAGACTTCAAGAGAGAAACTTTGATTAGTAAAATCTCTACATTTGAGATATCAAGATTGAAGACTAAACCTAAAAGTGAAACAACTTTCAAAGCCTTGGTCCATGGTAAGAAATACTTACACATCTCTAGCCATAATGAGAAAGAAGAAGTTGATGAAGAACTAGAAGATATCATTGCTATGATTGCTAAAAGGAAAAGAAAGGAAAAGGAAAATATGAAGGACAGCTTCCATTCAAATGTTTTTCATGCAACAAGATTGGTCACTTTGCATCTAAGTGTCCCACAAGAGTTGAGAAGTTTAGATCTAATTACAAACCTAAATATAAGAAGGAATGTTACCATGCTGAAGAAGGTGTAACTGATGAAGATTTGGGAGAAGATTAAATTGGATTCATTGCCCTTAGAGACATGGAAAAGTTCCTCGAGGAAATGGACATTGCAAATGAAAAGGAAGAACAAGAGTTAGCCATAATTTCCAAAGCAAACATCGAAACTGATTGGATCATTGACAATGGATGCTCTCACCATATGACAGGTGACAAAGATAGATTTGTTCATTTAGACAAATACAAATGTGGTATGGTTAGATTTGGAGAGAACACTCCTAAACCTATCATAGGCAGAGGTTCTATCACTTTGGATGGAAAGAACAAGACATATGATGTTTTATATGTTGATGGATTACATCAAAACTTGCTAAGTGTTCGATAACTACTTGACAAAGGTAATCATTTGGAGTTCAAATACAACAAGTGCATTATTAACAACAAGAATGGATACATGATTGCATCAAGCTCCAAAAAAAAAGATAATGTTTTTCAGCTCAATTCAGATGTAAGTTGTTTTGTTGCAAAAGTGGATGACAGTTGGCTATGGCACAAGAAACTCTATCATATCAATTTTGATAAAATAGTAAAGATAAGTAATGTCAAGGAAATCAAAGACCTTCCAAGTATTGGAAGACCAATTGACAAAATGTGCAGGCAATGTGTTATGGGAAATCATGTAAGGAGTTCTTTTAGAAGCAATCAGAACTCAGTTGAAAACAAATTGGACCTAGTGCATACAGACTTATGTGGTCCTACTCAAACAAGATCATACTATGGAGAAAGGTATTTCATTTTTCTTGTTGATAATTTTTCAAGAATGATGTGGGTTGCATTCTTAAAAGCGAAGTCTGAAGCCTTTACTAAGTTCAAAATATTCAAAGCTAAAGTTGAGAATGAATCTGGATTAAAACTTAAATGTCTAAGATCAGATAGAGGAGGAGAGTTCACCTCTGATCAGTTTTATGATTATTGTAAAGAACATGGAATAAAAAGACAGTTAAGTGCTCCTAGAACCCCTCAATAGAATGGGATTGTAGAAAGGAGGAATAGGATTATACTTGATACAGCGTGCACTATGATGATTGAAGGAACAATTGCGCACACATATTGGACAGATGCAATAAATACAGCAGTCTATACTATCAACATAACTCAATTGAGGGTAGGTGTAGATAAGACACCCTATGAACTTTGGTTTGGTAATGTACCTACAGTAAAGTATTTCAGAATCTTTGGTAGCAAGTGCTACATAAAGAGAGATCATGGTGTTGGTAAGTTTGATGCTAGAAGTGATGAAGGTATTTTCCTTGGTTACTCTACAAAAAGCAAAGCATACAAATGTTTCAATTTGAGATTGAAAAAGATAATTGAAAGTACTCAAGTAAAAATTGATGAGAAGTTTATGGTTCAAGAGAGGTACTATGAATATAGACCTATGATTGAAGATGAACCCAGGCCTAGCAGCAAAGATAATATTATTAAAGAAATGTTTGATTGCATTGATGTCTCATGCAATGACCCTGAATCAAGCAGAGAAGAATCACAGATTACAGAATAAGAAGTAACACCTAAGGTTCCTAAATTTACATCTAGATACCACTCTAAAGATGATATCATTGGAGATCAGAGTAGCAGTGTTTTGACCAGATCAAAAGAAAAAAGTCTATCAATGGATAAAGAGGTATGTTTACTTTCACAGATTGAACCTTTAAGTGTTGAAGATGCTTGTAATGACTCTGATTGGAAGAATACAATGAAAGAAGAATTAGATCAGATAATTAAAAATGATACATGGGAATTGGTCCCTAGACCCAGTGACAAAAATGTGATTGGAACAAAGTGGGTATTCAAAAACAAGATGAATGAAAATGGTACAGTAGTAAGAAACAAATAAAGACTGGTATGTAAAGGATATGTTCAAAGAGAAGGAATAGACTACACTGATACATTTGTCCTTGTGCGCAGACTGGAAGCCATAAAATTGTTCTTGGCCTATGCAACATTCAAAGACTTTAAAGTTTATCAAATGGATGTAAAGTTAGCTTTTCTGAATGGTGACTTGAAGGAAGAAGTCTTCATAGAAGAACATGAAGGATTTAATCTTTCAGATAAACCAGACATGGTATGCAGATTGAAGAAAGCACTCTATGGTCTTAAACAGGCCCCAAGAGCCTTGTATGAGAGACTTGATGGTTATCTTACCAAGATTGGATTCAAGAAAGGTGTAGTAGATTGTAAACTATTCACAAGAGAGACACCTGATGGATTACTACTAGTTGCCATATTTGTTGATGACATTATCTTTGGAGGTAATGACAATATTAGTACAACATTTGCAAAAGAAATGTAGAATGAATTTGAAATGAACATGATTGGTCCTATAAAATACTTTTTGGGACTAAATGTAAAGAAGACAGATAAAGGTATATTCATTAATCAGTCAAAATATGTGAAGGAAATATTGAAGACCTTTAAGATGGAAGACTATAAGCCAATATGCACCCCTATGATAACAGGAAGCAAGCTTTCAAAAGATGATCATTCCACAGCACTTGATAAAACATTGTACAAATCTATGATTGGAAAACTCATTTATCTAACTCAATCTAGACCTGACATATCTAATGCAATTCGCATTGTTGGAAGATTTGCAGCTAAACCCAAGCAGAATCACCTAATGGCAATCAAGAGGATATTCAGATATCTAAAGGGAACTATAGACTATGCTTTATGGTATCCTAAATTAGAGAATGTACAAATTTATGTGTATACAGATGCAAATTAGGCAGGCTGTATTGATTATAGGAAGAGTACTTCAGGAGGAGTATTATTTCTTGGAGATAAATTGGTTTCTTGGATAAGCAAGAAGCAGAACTGTATTTCTCAGTCAACAACAAAAGCTGAATATGTTGCAGCAGCACTGAATTGTTAAACCATGGTTTGGATCAAGCAGATGGTTAAAGACTTTGGTATTCATGTTGATTCTCCTATTGTTATTCACTGTGATAACACTAGCACTATTAACATGTCTAAGAACCCTGTGATGCACGCAAAGACAAAACACATAGAGATCAAGTACCACTTTCTAAGAGAAAAGGTTGCAGACAAAGAAGTGAAATTGGAGTACGTGAGCACCAAAGAATAGTTGGCAGGTATTTTCACAAAACCTTTATCAAAAGATAATTTTGAGTATCTCAAAGAGAAGTTGGGAGTAATTCCCTCTCCTAAGTCTGATTAGAGAATATAGGAAGAACATCAGTCCTTTGTGACTAATAAATGGTTGACTACTCTACTTCTGGAGTAGTACCTGTGTCTAATGGTTTATGGCACCCTTTTCCATTGATGTCAAAGGGGGAGTATGTAATAAGGGGGAGAATATACTCTGGGGGAGTATATATCAATGAAACAAAAACACATTCAGAGGAACTGCAGCAGTGTAGAGAAATCTTTGATGAGGATATTGAGAATATTGTAAAAGAAATAGGACTCCATGAACAAAGGATGTTTTTAATATCATATGTTTCCATCAATGTCAAAGGGGGAGATTGTTGGAGATTTGTTTCTGTGTAGTGATTGATTGTATTTTTTTCATTGATGACAACATAGAATACATAGTAGTGATTATGTATGTACTTATCAGAATGATGATATCAAGCCTTGTGTGGTTAGATACATGTTGTAGACATGTTTATTATGTTATGTTCATACACACAGATCCAGATATAATGTTTCATTCAAGTTGTGTAATTATGTTATTGGCAGTTACAGTTCTGGAAGAGTATCTGTTCAGAGACGATGTATTTAACGTGTTTCTTGAGTTGCGCCTATCTTTAGGATATGTGTGTGTATATTCATGATCATTTATGAGTTGATGATATTTATCTTAAGGTTCCAAACATGTTTCAAGAAGGTTGCAAAGTTAGAGATAATTTGGTGAGGCCGACTTAGTGAAGCGTAGTGTCTATTCAGTTTATATTTTTGCGGTTGTAATTATGCTTGCGTGATTAGTAAAGATGACAAGGATGTTATGAAGATTTGTCTTACAGGTCCCATAATCTCATACTTTGAGTAAGATACTTATCGCAAGTCTTTTGTGATACGTTAAGTGTGAATGATACGAAAAGAGACAGAAAATGTACAGAGTAGAATATCAGTTGTGGTTCATTCATCAAGAGTCTATGTGAACAAGAAGTAGAAGATTACAATACATTGGAACTGATTGAGACAGCAGGTCTACTCTATAGTTCATCATCAGATATAGTGCATATCTGTTCTACAGAAGGTTGTAGCCTTCACCATTGAAGCAGTGAGCTTTTGGACAGTGAGTCCTCACCCCTAACAGGGTTATTTGTAAAAGACTCCTAACAGGGTCAGACCCTTAACCAGGTCACTATACTTATTTCTTTGTAAAGAACAACTCCTAACAGGGTTGCAAGGTCTTCTAACAGGGATTAATATAAACAAGTATAGTTCATTAGGGGTGCTAATTCCCACCGGGGTTTTTACCATTTGGTTTCCCCATAATCAAATTGTGTGTTATGTACTGTGTTATCAGAATGTGCATTTACTTTATTGTATTATGAAGTTAAGAAGTAAAAAGAATTAAAGTTATTGATAACTGATTCACCCCCCCCCCCTTCTTAGTTCTTTGGGACTATTCTAACAAATACTTCCAAGGAACACCAATTTTCTAAATATCTCTAACACCTTGTATCACATGACTCTATAACAACCACAAGACTCGGATGGGATAACTCAACTGAATATTGATTTGACTTATTTATACCAGAGTTTATAGGAATATTTTACAATATTTTTAACACCACTTCCCTAGTAGAGTCACCATTTTGTTGGTGTTTTAAAAAAATTATGCGTTATAAGCTACCAATATACCTTTAGATAAATTTTGAAGAATGGTTAGTTCCAAATATGGGAAAATCTAAGGTAACTGGACCAACTATAGGGACAAGACTTCCCTCTGTGCTTTTGGTTCTGCAAGACCAAGGTGGGTACACCTAATCCATCTCAATATATATCACTTTACAACTCTCTCTAGATTTAAACAATAGAAAATGGTAAGAAAGTACTAAATGATAACCACTCATTCATTGACTCTCAATTACCATGAAGAACAAACAACCCACAACCACAAAACCTCAAAAGTATTTTGAAATGGTTTTGATTTAAACTTTGAAAAATATAGCCAAACCCAATCAAACATGTGTCACTATAGAAGGTAATAATTCTTGATCAATGCTTTATCCATTGGGAAATATCTCTAATCCAGATGTAGAATAAAGAAACCAACTATTGTCAAAGATTCAAAGGCATAAAACAAATAACCCAGAAAAAACACTTCTTATAAAATCCCTGTGCAAACACAATGAACCTATGTTTTATCTAGAGAAATATTTAATTTGATCCTTGATCAAAACTAAGGAATGACAACATACACATAGATAAACTCTATGCAATGAATACAAAAATTCACAACTCAAAAAATAGGCACAAACGAGATACTTGAATCTCAAATATTTGTATTAAGTATAAAGAATCATGTTTCTGTATCAATTTGATTCAAAACATATACCACTTTAATAAATGCAAAAGAACATAAACTTTCTATTCTATATTGACACAGTTTAATACAAATCTGCTATATCTCTTGGGACCAAAAAAATGGAACCTCTAAAACAAAGAAAAGAAAAGAATTTATAGAAGAAGGAAATCCTAGAAATAATATCCATTTGACACCTGTCCTTCTATGAAATTAGATTTACTGCAATCCTCCCTTTCACCGACTGATTTTTCTCCAAAAGATCAACAAAAATATTTGATCTGATCTGCACAACTACCAAATTGTCATGTCTTCATCAAGTAGAAAAATTTTCTTCACTCCCCCTGTGTACAATCTAACTTGTAGATTCCACCAATCACCTCGGGATGTGAGATAAAATTTCTTTTCCTTCAGAAAAAGGAAATTCCTTGCAATGATTAATCTGGGAAAACTAACACATCCATGCTACAAAAACCAATTGATCTTTCTTCAAAAAATCAACAAAATGATATGATCTGATTCCCTAACTACCCAAAGTTTGGAATAGACCCACTATAATGGCATATATAATAGGAGAGCTGACTAAGGGTTACAAAATATTTGCAAAATCTTATTAGAAACCCTAAACCATAAATGCAACATAAAAGTATTATGGGCCATCAGATTTTCACCCAAACAACATCCCATAACTGCATAAATGTGATCTATGAGATTAGATTTATCTATCTACCCTAATGCAGCATAGAACACAGAGCCACCACTTCAAAACCCTTAGGAAAATATTTAAAAATACAAATATCTTCTATTAATGGTCACACCTAGCATAGAGAACCCCATCAATGACCTAGATCAAAGTTCATATCTATGTTTAAAATACAGTCGTTGATCATCTTTAAAACACTTGTGAGTCTAAGACACATGGAATTTCCATGTAACACCTTGATCCCACTTGACCTTCTCATCAAATTTGAACTGCATCACCCAGGAATGATCCTGTGAAGAATAACCAATGAGAAACTTTGGATCAAGGGATCACGCCAACCACATGATCAAAACTGATCTGACCATCCTTTATCCACTTTGAAAACCTAGACCCATGATCTGATTAGGAAAGGTATCTCCAAAGCATGATCCCATAGTGAATAAATTTCCTTCATCTTTGCTAGTATAATTCCCTTACATTCTCATGCTTTCCTTGTTTTGTGTTGTAAATTTCAGCCATCACCTCGTCATCATCCCGAAGGAGTCAGAATTCTTCTTCAAATGTTGTCTTCATATCTTTCCATGAAGTTTTTGCACTCGATGGTAAATTTGTGTACTAGTCGATAGCAATCCCCCATAGGGTGGCTGGGAATTCTTTTAACCACACATCTTCATCCATTATGCCATTGGCTTCCCATATTGTGACACAAGTTCTACAGTGCCTGCTGGGATCATCTGCTCCCTCTCCAGAGAATCTTGGGAGTTTCTATTTATCTGGATTGTGTGCCATTTTCTTAATGCTCCCACCAAATGGTATGGGTGGTTTTCCCACTGTGTGTCCCTGGTTTTCCTTTGCTCTTCTGGCCACGCCAATGTCTCCCCCTGAGATAGTTAGGCCCCTAAAGTTGTGTAACAAATCACCAACCTTGCCATCAACCTTCTCCTCCTCATCACTGGAAGAGTTGAAGTATTTAATTGGCAACAAGTTTTTCTCCGCAATGTCACTTGGAGATTCAATCTCTTCTTCCCAAGGACTTCTATATATTTTGTTCCACCTTTGTGTAGAGTCCTCATGTGGGTCATCCAATCTTTGTGGTGTAACAAATCTTTGTGAACCCCTTGCTGACTATTGTAGTCTCACCCATCTTTCCAATTGCTCCTGTATACGTAGTGACCTTCTTACTGACTTCTTTGGGTCAGCCTCTTCTTCCTCTCATGTCTTTCATCTCCTATCTTTATTAAGGAGGTTTGGCATTAATTATTTGCATTGTGGGGAGTACAACGTCTTGATTTATCCCAAGGTTCTTCCTCCCTCCAATTCCTTTCTTCGTATTGTTGCAGAACTTGTTGTCATTGTTGCTCCCTCCTAACACTTTCTCGCTCCATGCCAACAGTCTTGGGATGCTCCCCAGGAGGTCATACACTGCAGAGTTGACACTAAGTTCAGCCGTGACTATACTAGGCGAGATGGCACCCCTTTGTTTCACCTCTCATTCCATGTACTTGTCTACCGCCAATTCCCAAGACTGAATTAAATCTTGTGTGACTTGGTCGTCCCTCATTACTTCGTTATCCTCTGGGTCACTGTCAGTCACTAGGGTTTTCTATATGAATTTGCAGCCCATTATGCTTCCATCTTGCTGCGCGTACTAGTCACTGTACTAGCCTTGCACCAGTCATGTACTAGTCGAGATGCCAAACGTACTAGTACCAGTTCCATACTATGCCAAACTATTAGTCACTATACCAGTCCCGTACTGTACCAGTCATGTACTAGCCTGAAGCTATGTCACATACTATACCAGTCACATACCAACCAAGGTACTAACCCCTTACTTAAGTTCTTATTTTATCATGTGCGCTTTAACTTTTTCCTTGGCTATCTCTTAATCTTGCAACCTAGAGGGAATATTAGATCTCATTTAGCGACTTAGCATGGCCCTTAGTCTTGTGATCTTGAAATAAAAAGCAATATGCTATTTCTATCTGGATATTAAGCGCAGGTCGTTGATATGTTTTTGATTATGTGGTGCATGCTAAGTCTCATGATGAAACTAGAGTTAGTCAAAACATTGGGAGATTCAGCAACTCAATCTATCTCATGATCTCTAGATAAACTGAGATTGAAAGTTTGGTTTGTGTTTTCTTTTAGTTGCATGATCTCTGGATGGACTTGAGGTTAAGTTAGTTGTTCTAAGATCAGACACAAATCATTGATCTCGTTATAATCCTCTAGCTCGCGCTAGATATTGTGATAAACCAGGGGTCAAGGATTTCATTTGGAGACTCAGAGATTGCTTTAGTCGCATGATATCATAATCTGACTCAGGGTTTAGTTATGGTTTTCTTTTTTCCTTAGTCGCGTGATCACCACATGGTCTTGGGGTTAAGTGAAATATTTAGAGATTTAAAGCAGATTTTTCATGTCATCCCAAATGTGCGGCTTGTGCTATATCTTGAGACAAAGCCAAAGTTCAGCAAAGATCAGGAGATTATGTGCAGATCATCGATCATGTTTTGATATTGTGGACAGCGTGAAGTCTCGTGATAAACTCTAGGGTTAAAAAAATTTCTCACAAATTTGAGTTCCCTTGCAGTTGCTGAATCTCTAGATAGACTGAGGTTAATATTAAGTTAGGTAAAGTTAAAAATGGGCCCACCAAGTTGTGATATGAGTTGTTGATTCAGTTTTGATCTTGTGGTTCTCGCGTGATCTTGTAATAAATCCTTGGGTTGGATTTTCATCCCGTGACTTGGAGTTTCTTTCAGTTCTGTGATCTTGGAATATATCATGGTCAAGACAACTGGAGTCAAGTTAATTTCAGATTTTACAAAAATAAAAACATGGTCATTGGTATTGGGATGATCCTGGGTCTGGCGCTAGATCTTTGAATAAAACCATGGCTAGGCCAGATACTTGGAGATTGCGAGATACGCTCATTTGTGTGATCTCAGAATGAATCAGAGTTGCAGTAAAGATAAGTCAAGTTTAATTATGAACCGTCGATCATATTTTGATCTTGTGGCTATCTCATAATCTTGCAATGAAAAGGAATATGCTCTTAAGGTTTAGAGATTTAGCGCAAGCCATTGATTTAGAGTAGATCAAGTTTGGATCTTGTGGTTCTCATGTAATCTTGCAATGAAATGGAATATTATTTTATGGTCTAGAGATTATGTGTACATCATTGATCTTGGGTCTGACCTTGTGACTGGCATATGATCTCACAAAAAACTCAGGGTTAAAGAAATTATCTAGCAACTCAGAGACATAAAGGATTTCAGATACCAAGGTTAAAGATGAGCCAAAGGCAAGTTAAGGCTAAGGTCAAAACTAAAGATATAGACATAACAAGTAAGGAAGATCTGATGATGGGCATAATCCCTTGATGGCCAAGATGAAGATGTTTAATCTTTAAGTTATTGCACTAGGATTCCATGTGTCTAGGATCATATCTAAGCTCAAAGATAGAATAAAGATAAAGATAGATTAGAGGACGTGTTTTAAAGATGATAAAGATTCAAATCTAGGTTGTTTATCAAGTATTCCACGCCACCTATGACTATTATAAATAGATATTCAAATATTCAAATTTGATCTCAAGGTCTTATGGCGGTGGCATGGTCTTTCAAGTTACAGACAAGAGATATGGGTCTAGCTGAATTCTCTGATCAAATTTATGGTGATGGGAGATGTATTCATGACTGTATCTGATCTTCTGAGATATTTCTCAAGTGCATTGATGAGCATATTTGACTGGTGTAGGTTTTCTGCATTGTTTAATGGATATATATTGTAAACCCTAATTCTTCCCTAACTGATTGATGGATTGACTCTCAAGCTTGTGTGCTAGCGGAGGTTGTATATAAGTAGTTTTAGAATATTTTTTAGCCAGGTTTTTCATCTTATGCAAGAATTTCTGTGGCATTCTCTCTGCCCTCAGGTTTTCATTAGTTTGTAATTTCTCATTGATTTCCAGATTATGCAAAGGCTTTTTGTGATATTTTATCTATCCCTGGGCCATCTTGTATGTATTTCTCTTATCTGAATTATAATATAGTGGCTAGTATTAAATAAATCTTGAAGTTCTTGATCCCTCTTTCTTTTTGCATCTTTGTGCACTACTGTGAATGATTTTATTTAGATGATCTTGTGGATATTGTTGAATCCCTTGTCATGTTGTATCATTTTTGTGCC
Source organism: Thuja plicata (assembly GCA_018584345.1). Classification (NCBI taxonomy): domain Eukaryota; kingdom Viridiplantae; phylum Streptophyta; class Pinopsida; order Cupressales; family Cupressaceae; genus Thuja; species Thuja plicata. The sequence continues at coordinate 2,387,873 of MU223746.1, forward strand.
TATTTTCTAGAGTGAATGTTTGTTTGCATGTCATAGTCCATATCTATTCCATTGAATATGCTATTGTTTGTGAAATCTTTTCTTTCCCTGAATAGCCTCTTTTCATTTCAGACCTCTCTATGATATACTTATGCAACCCTATTCAGAAAGTTGTGTTCTGCTAGATTTAGGAATTTCATGCTATCTTGGTCACTATGTTATGATTTATGTTACCTTTGGTGTATCACCTAGTAGGATAATTTTCTTTTCAATCATTTCCCTTTAGTTCTCCTTCTATCCCTTTTCCTTCCAAGTCTACTTTCATGTTCAAAATCAAATAATGTGATTATCTAAGAGGAACCCGTCTAGAATCTAGAGGTTCCACTTCAGTTAGTAGAGGTCGCACAACCTACAAGTGATTCCCATGTTATACTAGATTGTTAGGCTCAAGCACTTAACAGGGTGCAAAATTTAGTGTATAACAATTATGGAATACCCAGTGGGACTACAAAAATAATTTCATCTTGTAAAGCTATGTTATCTTTGATATGCTGATAACATAATATAGACCTTGAAGTGTTCATTGTCTTGCATATCTGGTGACTCTGGAAGGTCTACTGGTTTAAACGGATCAAGTGCTGGTATGTTTCAAATATTTCATATTCAAAATTACAACTAATTACATGACTAGACATGTCAAGTTATTATGGACAGTCTGGTTACTCACCATCATATCATGAAAATAATGCTCAATGGGCTAAGCAAAAACCATTTGAAAATTATCCAAAATCGGTTTTTAGTCCAAGCTACCATATCATAGCAGGTTTTCAATATGTTGAATATGCTCCCAATTAATATGTCCTTGCACAAGCTTATGAGTATGATATCCAATGTCAAGTATCATGGGCACAAAAGAAACAACAAGATATTTAAGAGCAGCAAGGTCATCATGCTTACCACCCACCCCCCTTCTCTACATGATTGGCAGAAGACTCAGAATTATAACTAGTCGCAAGGAGACTATTTCATGCCTAATCAACATGAAGATATTTCCAATCATCCTCAGATCTCGGATTGCTAAAATGAAGGAGGAGGAATGGGAAGAGATGAAAAATATGTTTCTTGACTTGTCTCAACAATTGTTTGAAATCGAGGGTCAGCAAGACATTGGAGCTCAAAGTTATGAGTAGGAGTTAGTTTACAACCAAGTGGTAGAGACTCTAGGTGATGAGAAGAAAAGGAACCGATATGAAGAGGAGCTTGATTGCCAAGTTTTTGTCGAGACAACAAATGTGAGATCATGAATTGTTGAACAAAAGGCTCTTTAGTGTAAGGTTCCAAGCTTTAGGTCTTTTGGGCATGGTGAGTCTCCTAAATCTCATGAGGTTAGAATTCCAAGCTGGAGTACTCCCATGTTCCAAGAGCCTACACATAGAGAACCTATAGTGTGTTCATTTCCAAGCTTTAGTGACATCCTTCAAGCACATAAACCTGTTAGAGAACAATTATAGCCTTGGTGTGATCAACAACAGCCTAAGGATTATATTGAGACAAAACCAGTTTGAAGTGAGCAACACTAAAATGATAGGGTCTTAAATTTTCCAAGCTTCAAGAAAGGTATGCCTTCCTTGTCTACCCCTGAGCACTCTCAATTTCACATCCCAAGTTTTAAGGGGAAGGCTTCTTTCCAAGAGCCTATATCTAAGGATATTTAGTCCATCACTCTATAAGAGAAGTCTATTCAAGAGAATTGTTTACTCCAAGAGACCCCTCAGGTCTCTCAAGATACTGAGCTTCCATGGCAACTTTCATAGACTCTACCTCCTAGCTATTAGATGCCAAGTCTTTTCAAGGATATTATCCAAGCATCAAAGCAAGAACTTGTGGTGGATGAAATTTCATGTGATGAGGAGGAGAGAAAATTAGAGGTGTCAGTGTTGAGTGATGACTGTGACAAGTCAGGATAGCAAGGTGAAGAAATGGAGATTGAAGCTCAACCTGATCTCTTGGTTGTTACTTTTGATGAGCTTCCCCTTTTTTGTTAGAGAAGAAGACATTCCATTACCTATGGATAAAGGTCAATTAGGATAGAAGGATCACCATCAAAAAGTGATTGACAAAGAGGAAGATGCCATGTCTTTATTTGATGAGCTGCCTAGTTTTGTTGAGTAGGATGAGAAAGATAGAGTCATGACCACTTCTGCAATTTTGCAACAGCTGGAGGGAGTAAGCCATTATGATGACAAACCGGTTCATGAACTTGAAATCAAAGAGGAAAGTTCCCAAGATGCAGAGGTTGACAAAAACCTTAGCAAAGATTGTTTGGAGAGCATCATGGAAGATTTGTGTGTGGAGCTTGATGATAGGGAACCACTTGCTCCTAAAGGCCTTAAGAGATTTGATAGTTTTGTTGAGCTCGTGGCCTATTTAATAGAAGATGATAGTACCCTAACCATGGAAGAGGAGTTGACATGGGCATTCATAATGAAAGAGAACCATGAAGATTCAAAAAAAAATGAGAGTTTTGATTTCAGAATTTCAAGAGGCTGCTCCATTAGATACATGGCCCAAGAGGAGTTTAATGAAGCATCCTCACATGATTAATTTGAGGTGAGTAAGCTTGATTTCATTTTTCAAGAGGTAGTTCTATACTTTCTGACATACTTTTATGTTCCTCATGTCTCAGTAGCTATCCTTATGTGCTCAATGCAAGATATCCTCAGGAGGGAAGGTAGCTATTTTAATCATCCGGTGAATGGTTTTGTTTGACCAGTTTTTTGTACTGGTTAGTTTAGGTTAGGTTATTTTTTCACTACTTTTCCCCAAGTGCTTCTGTACAGTTAGTTTGTTTCTTCTTGTATATAGCTCTTTCCCCATTTTGGTTGTGGTTCCTCCTTCTAGTTTCAATCCTCCTATCTCCCAGAAGTTTTTATGTGCTCAAATGTAGACTCCTATGCCCAAGGGAATGTCATAAGGCCACTGGTTCTATATGTCTAGTAGGATGAGATTCAACAGAAATCGCCAAAAATGTTACCCAAATTTCCGATCCTATACAATTTTGGATACAAGTGGAGTGAATGAGGGTCCCACAAGAGCCCAACTTGTATGAATTATGCATGATTCCTTGTCATTATCTTATTCTCTCTGCATATTTCTAAATCTAGTTTTAGCCTTTGTTCGTATCCTAAAGACCTATTTCATGCAAAAAACCCTATGAATTCATGTAAACCCTAAGTTCTTGGTGGCCCAGTCTAATTATTCATTACCTTTTCCATGCCACTTAAGTTCTTATTTTATGATGTATTCTTTAAATATTTCCTTGGCTATCACTTAATATTGCAACCCGGAGGGAATAGTCCATCTCATTCAGGGACTTAGCGTGGCCCTTAGTCTCGTGATCTTGAAAGAAAAAGGAATATTCTCTTTCCATCTAAAGATTAAGCGTAGGCTGTAGATTTGTCTTTGATTGTATACTATGTGCTAAGTCTCATGATGAAACAAGAGTTAGTCAAAAAATTAGGAGATTCAACAACTCAGACTATCTCATGATCTCTAGATAAACTAAGAGTTAAAGTCTGGTTTAGGTTTTCTTTCATCGCGTGATCTCTGGATGGATTGGATGTTAAGTTATTTGTTCTAAGATCATGTGTAGATCATTGATCTTCTTCTAATCCTATGGCTCGTGCTAGATCTCATAATAAACCAGGGGTCAAGGATTTCAATTGGAGACTCAGAGATTGCTTTAGTCACATGATCTCGTAATCTGACTCAAGTTTTAGTCATGGTTTTCTTTTTTCCTTAGTCGTGTGAATGCCAGATGGACTTGGGGTTAAGTGAAATATTTAGAGATATAACACAGACTATTAGTCTCATCCCAGATGTATGACTTGCACTAGATCTTGAGATAAATTCAAAGGTAAACAAAGATCAAGAGATTACGTGTAGATCGTCGATTGTGTTTTCATCTTGTGGACAGCATGAAGTGTCGTGAAAAACTCTGAGGTTACAATTTTTTCTCGTGACTTTGAGTTCACTTGTAGTCATCGAAACTCTAGATAGACTGAGGTTAAGATTAAGTCAGAGTAAAGTTAAAAATGGGCCCGCCAAGTTGTGATCTAAGCTGTTGATTCAGTTTTGATCTTGTGGTTCTCGCGTGATCTCAGAATAAAACCTTGGTTTGGCTTTTCATCCCATGACTTGGAGTTTCTTTTAGTCATGTGATCTCGGAATAGATCAAGGTCAAGGCAGCTGGAGTCAAGTTAATTTCAGAGTTTGCAAAGATCAAATTATGACTGTTGATACTGGGATGATCCTGGGGCTGGCACTAGATCTTTGAATTAAACCATGGTTAGCCTAGATACTTCGAGATTGTGAGATACGCTTAGTCGTTTTCTTAAAATGAATCAGAGTTGCAGTAAAGTTAAGTCAGGTTTAGTTCTGAACCGTCGATCATATTTTGATCTTGTGGCTATCTCGTAATCTCGCAATGAAAATGAATATGCTCTTAAGGTTCAGAGATTCAGCGTGGGTCGTTGATTTAGAGTAGATCAGGTTTGGATCATGTGGTTCTCAGGTAATGTCACAATGAAATGGAATATTCTTATATGGTTTGGAGATTACGTTTAGATTTTTGATCTTGGGTCTGATCTTGTGGCTGGCATGTGATCTCACAATAAAATCAGGGTTAAAGAAATGATCTAGCGACTCAGAGACGTAAAGGATTCAAATACTAGGCTTAAAGATGAATCAAAGGAAAGTTAAGGCTAAGGTCAGAACTAAAGATAAAGACACAACAAGTCAAGAAGATTTGATGGTGGGCATAATGCCTCGATGGCCAAGATGAAGATGTTTAATCTTTAAGGTATTGCGCCAAGATGCCACATTTCTAGGATCAGATCTGAGCTCAAAGAAAGAATAAAGATAAAGATAGATCGACGGTCATTTTTTAAAGATGATAAAGATTCAAATCTAGGTCATTTATCAAGTATTCTACACCACCTATGACCGTTATAAACAGATATTCAAATATTCAAATCTGATCTTAGGGTTTCATGGTGGTGGCGTGGTCTTTCAAGTTACAGACAAGAGAGATGGGTCGATCCAAATTCTATGATCAAATTTATGGTGATGGGAGATGTAGTCATCATTGTATGTGATCTTCTGAGATATTTATCGAGTGCATTGATTAGAAGACTTGACTAGTTTAGGGTTTTTGCATTGTTTAATGGATGTCTATTGTAAACCCTAATTCTTCCCTAACTGATTGATGGATTGACTCTCGAGCCTGTGTGCTAGGGGAGGTTGTATATAAGTAGTTTTAGAAGCTTTTTTAGCTAGGTTTTTCATCTTATGCAAGACTTTCCCTGAAATTATCTCTGCCCTCAGGTTTTCATTAGTTTGCGATTCCTCTTTAATTTCCAGATTATGCAAAGGCTTTTTGTGATATTTTCTCTATCCCTGGGCCTTCTTGTTTATATTTCTCTTATCTAAATTATAATATAGTGGCTGGTATTAGATAAATCTTGGAGTTCTTGAGCCCTCTTTCTTTCTGCATCTTTGTGCACTACTATGAATGATTTGATTTAGATGATCTCATGGATATTGTTCAATCCCTTGCCATTTTGTCTCATTTATGTGCCTAATTGCCAGAGTGAATGTTTGTTTGCAGGTCATAGTCCATGTTTATTCCATTGAATATGCTATTATTTGTGAAATATTCTCTTTCCCTAAATAGCCTCTTTTAATTTCAGACCTCTCTATGAAGTACTTATGCAGACCTATTCAGAAAGTTGTGTTCTGGTAGATTCAAGAATTTCATGCTAGCTTGGTCACTGTGTTATGATTCATGTTACCTTCAGTGTATCACCTAGTAGGATAATTTTCTTTTCAGTCATTTCCCTTCAGTTCTCCTTCTATCCATTTTCCTTCCAAGCTTACTTTCATGTTGAAAAGAAAATAAGGTGATTATCCAAGAGGAACCGACCCATAATCTGGAGGTTGCACTTCAATTAGCAAAGGTCCCACAACCTAGAAATGATTCCCATGTTATACTAGATTGTTAGGCTCAAGCACTTAATAGGGTGAAAAATTTAGTGTATAATAGTTACTACAGCCCTGACCATGTTCCACCATGTGCTACTATGCGCAAAGGCATGAATCCATGAAGAATATCAACCTTGCAAGTTTTGATCGCAGGATTGCGCCAATCGTTGGATGAATTTAGATTTGCCTTGACTTTATCCTACCGTTGGCTTAGAAAGAGAGGGCCCCCTGATCTGAAGATTGACACTTGTCATCATTCTGTGATGTTGCAAAGAATAATCAATTTGCATCTTCTGATCATGGGATCACTCCCGTCATTTGATAAAAAACAACTTTCCCAGAATCTACGAAACATGAAACACTTCGGGGACTTTAGACTTGGGAAAAATTAATGTATAGGCCCCACTAGGATTCTTAGGAGATTTTAAAAGTAGGCTCCATGCATGAGGACTTAAGACCCATGATTTAAAACAACTTACGTAGCTCCCAAAAAGGTAACATCATTTTATAAAATACATAGGAGACTTAGGGTTTTTGACCAAAAATGAAACCAGAGTTTGGAACCAAGACAAATTAGGGCTTAAGGACATGGTTTAAATATTTTAAAAACATGAGCACAACTCAGAACCATGGAAACTTTTACAGTCCTAACATGCTCGTCAAATAAGAATTAGAGAAGGGGATGCATGGAAGACCTCATTTAAAATGAAGGATGGGTTGTATGAATGATTGGTAATGCCATTTGGGTTGCCAAACACATCAAGCACTTTTCTGAGATTGATGAATAGAATCTTGAATCTTTTCCTTGGTAAGTTTGTAATTGTTTATTTAGATGATATTTTGAAATCTAGTAAGTCAAAAGAGGGGCACTTGTAGCATATAAGAGCAATCTTACAAAGACTAAAAGAAGAAAAGTTGATGGTAAATTTGAAAAAGTGTAGTTTCATGAATGAAGAGTTTGTTTATTTGAATTTTGTGGTTTCTAGTAGTTGTTTGAAAATGGATCCAAAAAGGTCAAAACTATCCTTGATTGGCCTTCACCAAGAAGTATGTTTGAAGGAAGAAGTTTCCATGAGTTAGTAAGCTTCTATAGGAAGTTCATTCAAAAATTTCATAGTATTTGTGCTCCAATAAAAAGAAACAATGAAAGGAAACAAGGAGTTTGTTTGGACAGCAACAACTAATAGTAGTTTTAATATTTTGAAGGAGAAAGTAACCAAACAACCCATGTTAGCACTTCCATATTTTAATAAAGTGTTCCAAGTTGATTGTGATGTAAGTGAGATAATTATAGAAGTTCTAAGTCAAGAGGGAAGACCTGTAGCTTGCTCAAGGAGAAGCTATATAAATTAAAAATAAATTATTCTATGTATGATCAAGAGTTCTGTTCAATTGTGCAAGAACTCAAAAAGTGGAGACAATATTTGTTTCCCAAGGAGTTTGTGCTGTACACCGATCATCATGCATTAAAATTCATTCATAGCCAAGGTAAGCTAAATTAGAAACACGTGAAGTGGGTTGAGTTATTGCAAAGTTATTCATTTGTTATTGCAAAGTTATTCATTTGTTTTGAAGCATAGGAGTGGTAAATCAAACAAAGTTGTTGATGTATTGAGTAGGAGGTGTTTGTTGTTAAATTAGATGTATGTGAATGTAGTTGGAATTGATTATTTGGGAGATTTGTATGAGGAGGATCAAAATTTTAAAGAAGCTTAGATAGCGTGTAAGAAATTCATTGGGATTGATAAAACTCCATAGTTGGAGTATTTCATTCAAAAACAATTGTTGTTGAAAGGAAAAGGATTGTTCTTACCTCAAGGATCAATGAGGGAAAACTTGATGAAGGAAAAATATAGTGGGGTTTTGAGTGGACATTTTGGAGTGGAAAAAACATTAGCACGACTGAATGAGAGTTATTATTGGCTAGGGATGAGTGTAGATGTAAAAGGAATGGTACAAAGATGTAGAGTATGCAAGCATGCCAAAGGAGCAAAGCAAAACAATGGATTGTACCACCCATTACCGATACCAGAGAGACCATGGGAATGCAATAGTATGGACTTTGTTTTCGAGCTACCATGAACACAAAGAGTGCATGACTCTGTTTAATTTGTAGTGGATAGATTTTTAAAAAATGGTTTTCAAAAAGATAGTTTTGTTACATGGCTTGAAGAATTATTTTAAATATAGATACAAAAAAAAATTGGTCATTTTTGGTGTACCTTGTAATAGAAAATGGGCACATAGTTGGGATTGAGTTCAGCCTACCATCCACAAACAGATGGTCAAATAGAAGTTGTTAACCAGAGTTCATAAAATTTGTTGAGGTGTTTGGTTGGTGATAAACCAAGCCAATGAGATTTGATTTTGACACGAGCAAAATTTTCTTATAATAATTCTATCAATCGAAATGTAGCTAAAATTCCATTTCAAGTGGTGTATGGTTTCATCCCAAGGGGTGTGGATGAGTTGACAAATAGTGAAAATTAGAATAGAAAGAGTGTTGTTGCAAAATATTTTGCCAAGTATATCCATTGTGATTTGCATAAGTATATCCATGATTTGCATAAGGAAGTGAAGGAAAATTTGAAAAAGAGTGCTATGAAGTATAAAGAACATGTTGATCAACATAGGATGGTGCAAAGATGGTGCAAGAGTTTGAAGTTGGAGAACTAGTAATGACTCATTTACTGAAAGAAAAATTTTAGTAAGGTACCTACAACAAATTGAAGTGGAAGAAGATTACACCTTGTAAAGTATTAAGCAAGTTCTCATTAAATGCATATGAGATTGAACTTCTAGCTGGGATTGACATTTATATCCAGTCTTTAATGTGGTTGATTTATACAAGTACTATGAAGGTCAATCAAGTGAGTAATATAATGAAGTTTTAGATTTTCCAGATGTCATGGAATGGGTGCATCAATTGTACAAAAAGAAGTTTCAACAAGTTTATCAATTAATTGGTTCAAGCATCACCAAAAGAATAAGGAGAGAATATTTGAAGTATTTGGTTCATTGGAAGATCCGTCCAGTAGATGATTCTTCTTGGGTTAACGTTTTAGATTTAGTAAAGCACGAAATTCGCCTTCCAACTTGATCAAAATGTTCATGAGTCCTACCATCAAGAAACATTTCCCTACTTGTGGTGTTTGATCCTAGAGCATCCGAGAAGGATTTAGCAAAAGAACATTTTGGTTTTGTTTCTAAATTTTTTGGTTTTCTTATTTTTTTCGTTATGTTTGGTACTTGAGGACAAGTTGTAAAATGTTTGACAAAATGTCTACATTTTTAATTTGATTTCAATAAGCAAATATTATTGTATTCAGAAAATATTGTTGTTAATTGAGGAAAAAGAAGAGGTTTGTAGAAGAGAGGGAGTCGACAGGAGTAAAGAAGAAGAAAAATGCAGAGGAAGACCAAGGAGGAGCGACAAAGAAGGAAATTAAAAAAATGATTTTCATAGGAAGAGAGGCTACTTTAGAGGGGTCACAAATTCTCAGTAACAACATAAGTATCATTAGAATTAAACAAGCTCAAGGGGCCAAAACCAAATTTATAAAACTAAAAATTAAAAAAATTTAAAAATAAAAACATTTGTGAGAGCCAAAGTCCCAGCCCATTACATGACCCCACCAGGGATCCGAGTTATTTCTCGGGGGGGTGAGTAACCTAGTCCAATCATCAAGAAGGAGGTTGACCGTCTTCTCCATCCCATCGACTTTACCCTCGTCATTTTCCTTCGTCGACTGGATGTAGTTGCAGAAAAATGCATGACCTAATTGTTTGTGTAAAATTATGAAACACATTAAAACCTTTAAAAAACTAAAATCGTCAAATTACTTTTATTATACTTTAAATTGTATTTATTTATTTTTAAATCACCAAATAACTTTCATTATACTTTTGTTTGAATGATAATTGACAACATATAATTTAACATGTGAATTAGTTTATTAATAAATAATAAAAGAAATAGTTCATTTTCAATTAATTAAATAATAAATATTATTTAATTTAATTAATTAAGATAAAATAATAGATTTCAAATAATATATTTATAGATTAAGTGATCATTATTAACAACATGAATTTTTTGAAAATGATAGATGATTTCAATGTCTACATTTGAATTATTTTTAAACTAAAATATTAAAAATATTTTTTAATATTGTATCATTTATATTTAAATAATATATTATTATAATTAATTTTTTTAATTAATTATTATTGTCTTTTGTGTAAAAAAATGATATGTCAATATGCTAATATCATTACTCTAAGAGTCAAGATTTATTTCTTATTCTATTCTTACCAATCAACAAAATTATTAAATGATCAACACATATATTTTAAAAAGGCCACTAATCCTTTGAATGGTTCAATAATATGTGCCATCATTACGGGTTATTCAACCAGTAAATTTAAGTTTCCAAAGATCTGTTGATATTTGACTAATTAATCAACGCCTACATATACCAAATTTTGTATTCTTATTTTAAACACAACTGTCAATCTTTACTGTAAACGATTTTCGTTTGAATTATTTAATAAAATGTGCCATCTTACGGCATTATCAAGTGTTTAGTTCAAATAACTAAGCAATCGATCAACGTGTAGAAATACAAATTTTGTATTAGTATGAAATATGGAGGCAGAATTACCGCCGTCATAGTCTCTTGTAACCCATGTGGCCAAACCATTTGCCAAGGACGAAACTTGTCACAACGGGTTTTGCGACTCTTTATTATGCGGATCGTTAAGTCGATTTATGCCGACTTGATGAATCGACATGCCTTGGTAATTATGGAAATTGGTAATTGTTTAATAAAACGAGATGGAAATTGGTAATATGTTGCAAATTTAAAATGATTATTTAATTTTGGAGGTATAATTATCCGGTGCATTACTGATGATAGTTTTTATTGTTGAGTGTTTGAGTGGTTGCAGGTTGGAGGACAAGGGTGTGGTCGAGGAGAGAGGTCTAGTTCCCCGCCTAGTGACAGATTCGGATGCAGTAGCGCCACGCACACACCACTTTATAAACATTTATTAGTTTTGTTATGAGTGCTTAATGTTAAATGAATGAAAATAAATATCTGCAAGCATTTTTTTCTTATTATTTGGAAAATGTGAACCGGATTATGCTAATTCTATAGTTGTTAGGAATTTGCTATATTGGAAGATAATTTTAAATGTCCAAACTATAGATGGAATTTGAATTAATAAAAATTGTGCTTTCATAGTTATGTGTCCTTTAATCCTTTTTCTTTCACTTTCATTTTTACGGAAGTAAATCAAGAATCAGTTGGGGGAGTGTTGATTTAATGCCAAGAAATGGTTATTTTGCCTCAAGGATATGATGCCGAGAAAACTCTTCTTGGTGGACATTTTTTTTTTTTTCTTTCGAGCTCTAGATAGTGGAAACTGGAATTTGGTTTCTGAAAAGAGAAGAAGACATCATTAGGAGCAGCATCACTGAAGGTGGAAATAGGATTAGGGGATGTGTGGACGTCTGTAGAGGCAGAGCGATTGCAATCTCAACCTTGGTCATAAAAATTTCCAGGTTCTTTGCTTGATTTTTTTTACAATCACAGACCTAATTTATGCACTTGCAATCATCAAAAATTCCAGGTTCTTAACTGTTGTTTGTCATATACATTTAAGAAATGTTTGAATCATTTGAATTTAATACCCCAGCTCATGGAAATGATACGGGAGGAGATCATTCTTTCACTTTGAAGGAAAACACAGTAAATCTTTAAAGGAATAGATCTTTTCTAAAGCAACTACAAACTTTCCATAATTTATATATTGCAATGCACTTTACTTTGACGCTCATGTTCTTGGGTTCAAATCAGAAACCTCTTGCAAGTTACCCTTTGTAACCCCAAATTTATTATCAACTACACTCTGTCGATTTTGAAAGTCTTATGATAGACAATCGGAATAATTCTATCTATTCACCATCATTTGGAACTTGTGTGTAAACTATTTTCACATCTATATATGTGCTTAAAAACTTCCTTACATGATATAATACATGCATTCATAATTAATATATAAATTCTACGTATTAATGATCTCCCAACACGCTAACAAATAATCTTAAACCAATAACCATTGCTACATCCGTGGGTTAATTTCATTATTCCTGGAGTAAGCTTCCAGTCTGGACTACTAAGGCAGTGGGACTATTCCTACACCTCTGTTCTTAAGACCCTCAGCTATCGCAAATCTGTGTATTAATTATTTTATTTTTTTTGTTGTTTTCTAGTAACGGACGCATCTTCTTGTAGATATCCCCCAATTCTATGCTGCAATTCTTGGTATTGAAATTATATAGTTCTGTAGCTAAATTGCAATGAGCCATAGGAATCGATAGGTTTTCCTCTTTTGTCTCCCATAGCACCTAAAACTACAGATCCCTGGAACGTCTTCATTCTTCATCGTGGACCTGATGTGAAACAAATATTGGCCACTCATAGTTTCAAACTGCTCAGAGTGATGTTTTTCAAAGTTACTGTTGTGGAGATCGCCAGGGCATTGGAGGTGTTGGGAGTCCATGAGGATGAACTTCCTGATGCTGATTCTAACAATGTAAGCATAGATTTTCTAGCAGCATACCCATTTTTAACCAGACTAGGCGTAATGAAGCCATTCTCATTTCAGCAATTTATCAAAAGCTTTCATTCATTCCTACTGACCTCCAAAACCATTATTATGGTCATTTAACATGTTCTATATTTGTGAATGCTAATGCTGTTATAGATGTAGTTCCTAGTGCAATTTAATTACAGAAATGGAATGTAAGAGCAGCTTTTCTTCAAGCCTTTGTTTGTTTGAACATTATATCTACATGTCAGTCTGTCTGTTATCTCTTTCATCAATGTGTTATCTCTTTCGTCAGTCAGATGGATGATTGACAAGGGTTTTTAGCTGATTAGCTCTTTCATTCTTTTTCCCTCACTATGTCTGTGAAAATTTGATGGTGGATACCACAGTTCTTTAAAGCCTGGTCACCTGATCCGTTTAAATCCCAATCCAACTCTTGTAAGAAGCCATGTATAGGTCCTGTTTCTCAAACCAGAAGATGCACTAGTGCACAATCTCTAGTAAGGTAATAATGGCTTTTTGTGCTCTGCATTAAATTCTTTTTTTTTTCCCTTATATGTCTCCCAAATTCTTGATACAGACGTTGAATATTGTGCAAGATCTGGCAGTAAAGAAACACTGTTTACCAAGGTCCAACTCATGAAATTATTGATTGAAGTGATTGATAAATTTATTAAAGTAAGTTCAGAGATGCTGTTATTTTCTTGTTTCTTGTGAAATCTAGGATGTATCAATTGATGGAAGTTGTTCCGAATGTAGATCACAAGGGAGGGTGAATTCTTTATTTACCTGCCAGTTCAAATCTGGGTTAATACTTTGGCCAAAGTGAATGCATTTGTTCGTATTTGACATGCATGGTTATGTTTACCCCTTGCTACATCCGATGTATAGAACCTACTGTAGGCATATGTGCTTGTAGGTTAAGTTACACGGCTGCACTAAGACCATCTGAATCTACAGTAACGAGAAGCTAGGCCTCTCGCGCAGGGACGGGGTGTTCTTCGTGTCATGAAGAACCCTGGGGAAGCTCATCACTTCTAGAGCTGACCACTCCACGGTTGGGCGGTAAAAGTGCCTGGACCACACCTCTGTTATCAAGGAAGCGTAAGGGACTCAGTCCGAGGCTCAGGAGACAGAACCTGATGAATTGATACTTTCCAGTGCTCATATTTCTTCTTTTCCCTCTATCTTTCTAGATGTACTTTATTTAGTGATCGACAAGTTGGTCGACACTTCTAGATGTAATAACTTTATTGTATCAATGTAATTTGTATTTTTGATTCCTATATCTGACAAGTTGGTCAGCATGAAATTGTATGTATTATATCTTGTGATTCATTTTACTTCGAAAAGATGGTCGTTTGTATGAACTTCATTGGTGTAAATTTTGGAATTTATTGACTGGGTTGTCGACTTGGTCTTTTGACTTAATCGAATTTCGACTTTTATGTTAAAATCTTATGTGGCATACTTTGTGAGTTTTTCAGTCTTTACAAAACTACATTTCGCCATGTGACCTGCCTGTGATTGTATTTTAAAATATTAATGCGACAGCTCAGCTCTTCAGATCAGTATCCCCACGTTACCTTCTTGATTATTTCTTAAATTTTTCTTTTGATATACAGGTGAGATGTGCAACATTGTTATATAGATAAAAATTTTATCTTGATTGTCTAGTTCAACATTGTTATATAGATAACATTTTGGGTTAGACAAGCACGTGAATACGGCCTTTAACATTGTTATATAGATAACATTTTGGGTTAGACAAGCATGTGAATATGGCCTTGAGAAAGTTGGAAAGAAGCAATCGAACCCCAGCCGAAATGGATAAAGGATAACAATCTGTTAGAGAAATGTGACGGAGCCCGTCTTTTGAATGGCTGGATTGGAGGCTCTGGTTTTGACTTGAATGTTGATGTGGCTTTCACAAGCTGTCTTGGATACATGCTATTCATTCGATCAACAACTCCTGAAATAACATTTTTTGGCTTGACTAACTTGAATTCAAAGTAGTTGATTACAGATGACAAAACATGTTCACTAAATATTTGAAAGCTTCAAGTGGTGATGTTGCAATATAGATATTATGCTGACGCTTGTATGTTATCTGCAAAAGATGAGAATAATGCGGTCCTGTACTCAGACATTCGTAAATTAACCAGATGTAAAGACCGAAAATACCAACAAACGCCACATAAGCAAATATGCTAAACGTTCTCTAATGTCGCTTCAATAGTCATAGTCGATCAATCGCTATAGACTAGTTGACAAGAAAATACAAGACATTTTAATCATTTCTTCCTTAAATGAAATATAATATTCAAATCTCAAAAGAAGTACAAAATAGAAGTCGACCACGCTGTCAAAAATTACAAGTCTGTCCATAAATCAAAAATAATTAATTCATTACAACAAGATGCTGACCAACATGTCGTACACCTTACATCATAAGTGGAATACATATATAAACATCATGTACAAGACCATAAGGTCATATGAAACAAATATCATGAATGCCATCGGACAACTGTCCATTTGCATGCTTTGGTCTCTTAAGCGGTCAGACACCTATCCATCCACAAATCTCGAGATGGGAGTGTGGTCCAGGCGCTTAATCCACCCAACCACGGAGTGGTTATCTCCCTCGAGGCTCATCCTGAAATGAAGAGTGCACCAACCCTGCCTGAGAAGTCTAGCTACTCGACAATGATGGATCAAAAGGAATCTGGTGTGTCTGTGAAACTAACTACTTTCCACATATGTCTAAGTAGAACTAATCACATATTAAATGAAGGTGAAACATAAACCAATCACATTTAAGGAAACGTGTGTTACTATAGCTTTGGCCAAAGCAACTACTGCCCCAAATTTCTACTGGTAGCTAACGAACAATATATATTACCCTTTCCTGGTATTCTTCATATAACACCCTTTCCTTAACATTTTCAATATACTCTTTAACTAAAATAATTAAACACTATTAGAAATTGTTTCGGCATAGCGAACGAGATATAATCCTAATCTCCATGAACTCTATGCAAGCTAATAAAATATTACAAGTTTTTCATTCTGGTTGGATTCTAACAGCTACAATAATCTTTAAAAATCCTATTCTGAAATATAAAGAAAACAAAAGAAAACCTCCCTTTTATGAATTTAACAACCCCTTTACAAGCGCATAATAAACAAGGAATTCCGATATGACAATTTAAACAAAGAAACCCATTCTTTCTAATTTAGTCAGGAAAACTAGTTTTTAACTGCTAACATAAACACAAAAAATAGATATCAAAACAAAATTTGTTTTTGATTAAGTAAAACAGGTTTTACAGGGTTCTTGAAACCCAAAACACGAAAGTAGTAGCACGGAGTATAGTTAAAATCGAAGCAAAACAGGAAAGACAGAACAAGCCAGGAAAGGCCAGAGCAAAAAGCCAGCTTCTACGAAAGCAGAAAGAACAGGGGCAGTGCAAAAACCAAGGACCCTCAAGACAAATCCACCATCAGAGTAGCTGTCTTGGCTTCGAGCAATTACATGTTGGCCACCGACTCCTTGATCTTTTGGAAATCTAGCGCCATGTCCTTTTCCTTGATCTTCTTGGTTCTAGCTCTGGTGTACTGACCGGGACCCTGTTCAGTATTCTGATCATTCTCCATCTTTGTGTTGTCCACTTCTAGCCCCTCTAATTTGGCCTCCAGCTTCTCAATTATAATGTTAGTGTGCTCTTTAGAGGCCTTTAGGATGATATAGCTCTTCTCAGCAATATGTTTAAGAGTAGAATCGACCCTAGTCATGTTCTCTTCCATCTTTTTCACTCTGTTACTAATCTTTGGATCCTCAGTGGCTGTCTCCCTATTATCCTTATCCTTGTTGTTGACCCTTTTTTGAGGTCCTTTACCTCGTAGAATAACCATTTTATGGTTCTATAATTATCAACCATACTGTTGCGGGAGTTGTTAAGCAGGTCCATTTCAAACTCCCTGGCATTATCGCTTAGCACCACTAAAGATGGATTGATAAGCTCATCCAACTTGATTTGGCCTCCCTCCCTCTTGATAACCTTAGGGTTAATGATTTCCCTAGTAATCCCCATCTTTGTTGTTTTCACATTGAAATTGTGCCAACCAATAATCCTCCCCTGTTCAGCCATGTAGCAATAGAATTCATTATCCCGCCTGTCCACCTTCTCTGTGTCATGTGGTTGAGAGAGCTGAGGGGAGTGGGGAGTCTGATTAGTGTCTTGGTAGTCGTCCTGGAGCTTCCTTTTTAGATTTTGACCCAAGACATGGGAAACACTTCGGGTGTTGTCCGCTTGGTTGTTTCGTTCCTCTTTCAAATCCCTCTTCCTGTCCTTGTTCTTTTTAACCATGGCAGACTTGTTCCTCTGTGTGTCTTTTCCACTAGTTATGCCTTCCTCCTCCTCCGTATCCATATCCTCTTCAATGTACTCCTCAGAAGAGATAATCATGGTGCTCTATTTTTTGGGGTAACCAGTTTCTCTTTATTGGTACTTTTCAAACTCACTCTACGCTTTTTGGAGGAAGAACCTAGAGTTTTCTTTTTCATTTCATACTCCTCTTCATTGTCATAGTGCATACCCACACTATCTTCCATATCCGAGGGGATGTAATCTGAGCCAGAGGCCTCTTCTTCTACATTTTTAACCACCTCCTTACCTAGGGTTTGAGCCTTAAATTATTCATAGATTAATAATAGAAGGCCCTCGTGCAAGGCAGGGTTAGCGATGGCCTTCCATTTATAACCATTTATATTTTTATTAATTGAAGAATACAGGTAAAAGGGAATGGACACCTTCATATCATGGTGATCCCACAATAGTGGGTTACACTTTTTTGCCTAAACAGACAATGAAGTCTACATTTTGAAAGAAACCTTTAGATTCGGATGCATATTGTCGTTAAACCGTTTGAAATCTGAAGATGAAGTAAACTAGAGTCTTTTAGGATTTTCTGTCAATATTATATATATATTTTGAATTGATTTTAATAGTTTTTTTTTTCTCCCACTAAAACTGCTATGTTGCTGAAAACATCATTTTCAAAAAGTTACATTGACTTCATAGGGCATAACTTTTTTTCTAAAATAGATATCAATGCGCTTCTTTCAAATTTGGTTTTGTAACATCCATACAGACGGCATGCAATTGGTTTGGTGATATTATCATGATTATTGCATATTTTATGAACGTTTAAACTAGCGTAAACCATAATTTTGACATACCTTCACTACATAGCTTATAACTTCTTGTGTATTTATCAAAATTCTTTTTTTTTTATAGAAAGTAGACTCGAAGCCAGAGGGCACTTTTATTTTTCAATTTTTTTTCTTTTTTCTACTATTTTTCATTGAACGTCAAACTTGGAGGTTTATTTTTGATAAAAAACCTACATTTAATGCACGTCACAAAACATAGACCTAATAAATTCAAAAATTGTCAAACCTATATTCATTAGAAATTTAGTTTAGAGTACTTGTGTGATGCAAAAGGACATCTCCATATTCTTCCATTTGAGTAGAGCGCTTGAGCCCTGAAGCCATGAAAATTGCAGATTTCTCTTAACCTCTGCAAATGGACAAAATTTTGTGGGTTTCGATAGAAACTACTTTCGATAGAAAGTAGTTTCGATAGAAATTAGTTTCGATAGAAAGTATTTAGTTTCAATTGAAACTACTTTCTAGCATGATTTGGCATTTGTTAGCCATTTACTAAAGCACTTTCGATCAAAAGTTTCAAGTTTTGATAGAAAGTTAGAGATAACTTTCGATAGAAACCTATGTTGGCCTAATAGGTGCCATTTTGGGTTCAAAACGATTACATATAAATAAATATATGTTTTCTTCATCTTATTAATTTGAAAGTTTCAAAATTATTCGCATTTTGGAAAAGGTAGACAATTTTGCAAATTGTGATGGGAAATAAAAAAAAGAAGGCTAAATAAGAGTACACAACATTATTCAAAAGTGATTGAACAAAGACTATGTGAAGAAGCTCGGGAAAGATATTATCATAAGAAACAAGGTACATGTCTATATCTCTTTATCTTTCTCTCTCTCTCTCTCTCTCCATATTTTAAGTTGATGATTATTACCTGTCTTAATGAAACATGTAAGCATGATATTGCAATATCATAATTTGATAAAGAAGACCTAATTAGACCTATTAGGACATAATTAGACCTAAGACCCTAAACCCTACCTAATTAGACCTAAGACACAAAACTCTACCTAATTATACCTAAGACCCTAAACCCTAAACCTTACCTAATTACACCTAAGACCCTCAACCCTAGAAATCCTACGTAATTAGACCTAGATTAGGACATAATTAGACCTAATCTCCTAATTCTAGACCTAATTAGATTCAATTAGATCCAATTAGGATCCAATTAGACCCAATTAGAACCTAATTACATCCAATTATGACAATTATGACAATTAGGACAATTAGATCCAATTAGGACCTAATTAGAACCAATTAGATACAATTAGGATGTAATTAGATCCAATTAGGACCTTCACCTAATTAGACCCTTTAGGACCTAATTAGATCCAATTAGGATCCAATTAGACCAAATTAGGACCTAATTACATCAAATTAGGACAATTACATCAAATTAGGACCTAATTAGATCCAGTTACCCTTTAGGACCTAATTAGATCCAATTAGATCATACAATTAGGATCCAATTACACCCAATTTGGACCTAATTACATCCAATTAGGACCTAATTAGATCCAATTACCCTTTACGACCTAATTAGATCCGATTAGGATCCAATTAGACCTAGTTAGGACCTAATTACATCCAATTAGGAAAATTAGTCCATAATTAGATCCAATTGGACATAATTAGATCCAATTAGATCAAAATTTAGGACAATTAGATCTAATTAGAATGTATTGGGACCTAATTAGATCCAATTATACCCTTAAATCCACCTAATTAGACCCAATTAGACCTATTTGGACCTATGATAGGTTAAATATGACCCCTTAAGACCCCATAGACCCACTTAGACCCAATTAGACCCTTGATTATACATGTTAGACCTTATTGTACCTATTAGAATGCACTTAGATCCAATTAGAACCTTTAGGACCTAATTAGACCCAATTAAACCCTTTAGGACCTAATTAGGTCCAATTAGATCCAATTAGGACCCAGTTAGACCCAATTAGGACAATTAGAATAATTAGATCCAATTAGGATGTAATTAGATCCAATTAGGACCTAATTAGACCCTTTATAACCTAATTAGATCCAATTACGCTTTAGGACATAATTAGATCCGATTAGATCCTATTAGGATTCAATTAGACCCAATTAGGACCTAATTACATCCAATTAGGAGAATTAGGATAATTAGATCCAATTCGGACCTAATTAGATCCAATTAGATACAAATTTAGGATAATTAGATCCAATTAGGACAATTAGAATGTATTAGGACCTAATTAGATCCAATTATACCCTTTAGTCTGCCTAATTAGGCCCAATTACACCTATTTGGACCTATGATAGGTTATATGACCCCTTAAGACCCCATTAGACCCTTTAGAACCTAGTTAGGTCCAATTACATCCAATTAGACCCAATTAGGACCTAATTAGATCCAATTAGGACAATTAGGACATTTAGATCTAATTAGGATGTAATTAGATCCAATTAGGATATAATTAGATCCAAGTAGGATGTAATTATATCCATTTAGACCCTTTATAACCTAATTAGATCCAATTACCCTTTAGGACCTAATTAGATCCAATTAGGATGCAATTAGACCCAATTAGGACCTAATTACATCCAATTAGGAGAATTAGGACAATTAGATACAATTAGGACCTAATTAGATCCAATTAGATCCAAATTTAGGACAATTAGATCCAATTAGAATGTATTAGGACCTAATTAGATCCAATTATACCCTTTAGTCCACCTAATTAGGCCCAATTAGACCTATGATAGGTTATATGACCCCTTAAGACCCCTTAAGACACCATTAGACCCACTTAGACCCAATTAGACCCTTGATTATACATCTTAGACCTTATTGTACCTATTAGGACGTACTTAGATCCAATTAGACCCTTTAGGACCTAATTAGACCTAATTAAACCCTTTAGGACCTAATTAGGTCCAATTAGATCCAATTATGACCCAATTAGACCCAATTACGACCTAATTAGATCCAATTAGGACCTAATTACATCCATTTAGGACAATTAGGACCTAATTACACCCTTTAGGACCTAGTTAGATCCAATTAGACCCTTTAGGACCTAATAAGATCCAATTACCTAGACAATTGTGACCCAATTAGACCCACTTAGGACCTAATTAGATCTAATTAGGACAATTAGGACAAGTAGATCCAATTAGGACCTAATTAGATCTAATTAGGACCTAATTAGACCCTTTTTAACCTAACTAGACCCTTTAGGACCTAGTTAGACACAATTAGCCTCTTTAGGTCCTAATTAGACATAATTAGACACAATTAGACCCAATCAGACCCTTTTGTTTAAAATAATTAAATATCTAAATGTATGTAGGAAATTCTCAAGAAGCACAACCTTATGATGTAGGAGAAGGGTCATCGCAAGGTGAATAAGCCCAAACTTTAGAAGCTGGAGAAGGGTCATCGCAAGGTGAACAAGCCAAACCTTTAGAAGTTGGAGAAGGGTCATCACAAGGTCAACAGGCTCAACAAGTACAACCTTCAAAATCCTAAACAAGTACACACATCTCTCTCTCTCTCTCTCTCTCTCTCTCAATTTAGTCTCTTAGTATAGTTAATTATGCATTTTGTGTCTTTCCCCTTAAGATGATATATTAAGAGAATTTTTTATTTTATTTTATTTGGATAAATTTCCTTTGAGAGTTGAAGATACTGACATGAAAAGGATGGTAAAGTGTAAGAGTTACAAGTACATAAATTCTGAAACTAAAGTTGGGAAAGAGTCAACAAGGTTGGACTATGTAGAGGAGGAGATACATGCTGCAATATTTATGGAGAATTTTCATAAATTAATACAACCATATATGCGTCATGTTTTATTTGCTAAATGGAAAGAAGATAGTTCCAACTACTAAGAGAAACTTTTCTTGTTGGAACAATTTTATCGGTTGTTGACTTTCTAGAAAATTACTCTTTTGTTTCTCAAAAACAACTTCAAGCATAATACTACTATACAGAGCAAGTCATTATCATGGTACATGTTTCTTATCGACATGCACAATTAGATTTGGATGGTGTTGAAAGTACGGATCAAACACCGTTCATAAAGAAATAATATCACTTTTACATTAGTGATTATAAAGAGAATGACATACATTTTGTTGAGCATTGCTTTAAAACATTTTTTGGATATTTGGAAAATAAAGGCATCAAAATTGAAAAGCATTTTGTTTGGTCAGATGGATGTGCAGCACAATTTAAATCAGCAAGGCCATTTTATGCACTATGTAGATATCATTGATACCAAAAGATACCATATCTTTGGAGTTTCTTTGAGAGTGGACATGGAAAGGGAGAGCATGATGGTGCAAGAGCCTGTATCAAACGTGCTTTAAGAAAGTATCGGCTAGACTATCAGGGATATCATATAAATAATGATCATGATGTAGTTGAGTGGTGCAACACACATTTTGAGGTCCCAACTCAGGATCACACAACATCACGTTTGGATCGAGTCATTCCATTTAGAGTATTCTGGGATATATTAGGTATAAATACAACATCACTTGTTTTGAATTTTAAATTAATGTACATGTGCTTTAAATTTTGTCTTGTTCAGGTGTTGATAGAAGATCAATCCAAGGATGCAAGAGGGTAGAAAAAACAAGATCCCTACATTCAGTTATGAGTGCAGATAGTAATGTGTGGTCATTGTACACTAGAGATTACTCATGCTTTTGTTATGACTACATTTTTGAAAATGATGGTGAATGTATCAACCAAAAATGTGGATATGTTAATGAATGGAATTTGGTTCCACTAGATGTTACTAATACAAATGATGAAGTTGAAGATAAAAGCTTTGACGATATTCCATTGATTTCAATCGATTATGACCATATTTCAGGTTTGATCAAAATTGGTACATGTCCATGTAAATAGCATTCTTATTTACTATTCAATTTAGATGTTTAATTTATATTTAGATGTCCCTCAAATTGAAAACATATTTTGCAAGACATGTTTTTGCAGTAATAGCAGAGCCTGGAAATGTTATCCAAGAGTGAGCCAAACAACTTGATGTGGTATAAAACACACCTGAAATATCAAGATATGTACTAAATTTGTCACGGGCAAGACTAGAGGTTTTCTTAGCTCCGTTCTTTCCTGCCGGTGCCCATGTAGTGAATGGAGCAATTTTTTAAAATTTATTTTAATATATCTCAAAGATGTCTTCAGGATGTGTATTTACTTTAAAGTTTTATCTAGTGAATTAATTCTAGGTCATGTGGATATTTATTTAGTTGGAATATGAATGTGTAGATTGAATGCATATTATGTAATTACTTAATTCTAGGATATAATTTTCCATAAATACTTTTAAAATTAGGATCGGTCATATATATTAAACACATACATCAAATATGTATTTAAAAGCATGAACTAGACATCATCATTTAGATCATAGGTCAAGTACATTTAATCAACAAATGTATATAGGTCACTTGAACTATATCTAGAGTGAAAGTATAACATAAAACATAGAGATCAAGTACACATATATAACACATACATACATGTTTAAGATCAATGAATCACTATGAGTACAAATACATCTAGAGTGAAAGTATAGATTAGAATGAAAGTATATAACACATACATATACATGATACATCAATCATAGATCAAGTATATAAAGATCAATCATAGATCAAGTATGTAAACATAAAACATAGAGATCAAGTACTGTAAGCTCATGAAACATGTGTCAATCATGTCAAACATAAATCAAAGTGTACAAAATGTATGTCAATCGACTCTGAGTAGATATAAATGAAATAATATAACATCAAAAATATGTATGTATGTAAAATTTCTAGATCATATATGAAAGTGCCTCTAGGACTCATCATGATGACTACTCACTAAGCAGTCATGCCCAGAGTGACTATCATGATGTGAAGGATGTGAAGATCATATATATATATATACACATTTTTAAAGTTTGCAAAAATATTACAAGAAAACATGTTATAAAGTGTGGAAAAACATACATACTATGCATGTACACACATCAATAAATTAAAAACTCACCTATCCACTATTGATGTCATCATCAAGTGAGTCCCAACGATGTACACGATCAGTGCTCAAAGCAGGAGTAACAAGAGGCATATCCTAGTAGAGAAAAAAGTAAATTTACATGCACATCTAGATGAAATATTGTAATTTTTTAAATAACTTAAATTATAACATTAAATATATATAATTTGATAATTTATACCTATGTAGATGGTGGCACGTGATAGTACTCAAACTCCCTAGCCTTGATCCTATCAACCAATATATCAAGATTGTGCTATGTCTGGTCCAAGCTCATCTCTGCATCAGTAACATGCATAGACTGTACATGTCTCTCTAATGATGAATGCAAGTAACTAACCAATTGAGATGGCATGGAAGTCGTATAATCATGTGTCAGCAAATCTAGGTAACCTATAGTGTCCATGCTGAATTCAACATCCTCAAGCCCAACATCAGAAAACTGGTGCCCTACATTGACTGAAGGGTATGTACATTGTGCCTCTCCCTTTGCAACAATAGAGGGGTCAGTGGTGGATCCTTACAAGTACTACCACTATGGCCATGGTCTAGGTCAGAATGAGGTGGTTGAGTGAATCTGATAGTACCCAAACGATCTCTGACACTCGATATAGGGATATCATGCTCTGTTGCTATAAATGCATAAGCATCCAACAGATCCTCAACCAGGCTAGATAATGTGACCCATGTTGTCTCTCATTTAAGTCCCTCTAGGCTGGACTGTGAAGGGATATCCACTACAATATACATGTCATGTATGGCCCCACTAGTAGATTCTCCAACTAATGAGCTGGAGTGTTGTCAAGACATCAAGTAGTCACCAACCTGATCACTCGATATGGATGCAGCAGCTGCTGCAATATCCCCCACACTATAAATCACACCTTGAAGTTGGGTGCTATGGATAAAATCATCTACAAGAGGATTCAATGAAGGAGCTATCGCAGGCCCTCTGACCAACAATGGCCCTATGTACTGGCCTCTCGCGATCTGCTCGACGATAAGTGTCTCTATCAGCTAGTCTTCCATGCCCCTATCCTAGATGTCCTAGAAAATTAGTGTAATTAACTTCCCTCCCTAAGTGAACCTCAGCATAAATCTATGATGCAAAGTGCAATGGAATCTGGTCATTATTTGGATAACGACCATGAGCAGCTAGAAATAGTGGGTATATCAATGCGGATATGGCAGGATCATTACACCTTGTAACCTGATATCCCTTCACATAATATAACTCTACATAAGATGGAAAAACTTCCCTTTTTAGGGTTTCTTTAGGCACTAAAGCCTGTACCTCCTTGAGAATAAGACCAGAGCCAACCTCTTGTCTCTTCCTCTCAAGTATGGTGATGTAGCATCTAGTCTTGCTCCTTAGCCCTCTTCTAGGGTCTCATAGGTCACTCACCAACCTACTAGGTTTCTTCCACTAACCATAGGCTTATTAGGTATCTTATCGCAAGATCCTAATTCCTTCAACTAGTGAACATCATCAAAGTAGAACTCAAAACTTTGCAAACGTTATACTAGACCCAAATTGGTCTTTCTTGTTCCATTTGTACAATCTGATCCAAATGGATTCCAATCATTTCCAAATTGGAAAGGCAGTATTAAAATATTTCAATAGGACCAATTTCAACCTCTACAAACTCACTTTGCATCAAAAACCCAAACGAGCTCTAAGAACCTATGTAATTACCTCAAAAATAGGGTTACAAGCAATTAGCCCTATTTGGTAACCTTTTCTGCATTATCTTGGAAAAATTTCTTAACAAGTGCCAAATAGGATTAGTATCCAGACCCCCTTCATAGAGACACTAGATATTTTCTAGGTCTTATCCCTCAGAAGTGTCCGTACAGTCCTCCCTACTTTCATGCCTAAAATTTAGGGTTTTAGGCCTTTACTGTCTGCACAAGAAATGAACTTTCTTGGCCAACAAAATAACTCCTTCCAACTTCTCCTCTTTTTTGGGGGTCCTCCCTTGACTTTCTTACCTTCCCACTTCCACTGATTGAAGCTATGGATGCTTTCAATCCCTCTAGCTAGCTCTGCAATCACTGATGATCGCTAGTCATGCCACTCTGGCTCGCCTAGGGCATCATCTTAAAAATAGCTTCCACCACTTCCTGGCCCCATCCTACTATGTACACAATGTACATGGAGTCCACTTTCATAATCCAAGAGCCCGAGCCAAAGCCATGGTGGAAAAGAAAGCTAAGACCCCATTTGCAAACAATGCTCAAATCAAAACCAGCGACTGGACTAAACTTTAAAGATTTTATACAAACCCTTTGAACTATTGATTCTACCAATCTAACACAAAAATAATTTTAGAAATAACCTAAATTACATGAAACAAGGCTTACAGAAGCACTCTCAATCCATTACACTATCTGATCACCTTAAAACACACATATATTCACTATTATTGCTTAGCATAGTCCGTACATGAAATTTCTCAAACTTTCCAACCCTTCACAAATCCAAAGGATGATCTTATATAGATGACCCAAACACTATATGGTTGGTTTTAGATAGTTACCCAACCAATTTCATCGAAGATGCAAACTTGACATAAAAGTTGTCAATGTTGTCAATGACAACATTGACAACTTTTGGCAACTTTTGGGTTTGATTGCCAAACTTGGTCAAACCATATCCAAAATTGTCCAATCCACTAAATATGATGAAACAACATCAAAAAGGACCTCTATTCCCTCTCTTTGATCATTTTTCCACAAAATTCCAAACTTCCCTAATTGGGCTTAAATGGACCTAAGGGTCACCAAGGAACTAATAAGACCTATCCTCCAACAAACACTTCACACACTAGGACTCTTGGTCCCTTTATTCACCTAGTGGTTTGGCTAGAACCACTACAAGCCAAAATAAAGAAAGAGAAAACCCTAGGTTACATTTCCACAACTAGCCTACCTAGGTGCTCCTGCGACATACTCCCCCAAAAAGGAAAAGTCATGTCACTCCTATGGACAGTAGCTCCTCTGAGATGCCCACCTTCTTGAAATCTATCTATACAATCCATGAAGCCTCTGACTCTGGTCTATCCTTCCACTGAATCATATGCTCCATGTAGACTTTGTGCCTAGTGGTCTTCTTGACCTGGGAATCCAGAACTTTATCAGCCACCATAGGAAACTTTGGAGGTAAGACAATAACCTCCACATTAGCACTGTCCCCTTGACTAGTTGGATTGATATCCTCCATTTTTCCTCTAAACTCCATTAAGTCTTTAACATTGAATATGGGAGAGATGCTCAAATCTAAAGGTAAGTCCACCTTATATGCATTAGCTCCATACTTTGCCAAGATCTTGCAATGTCCCACCCTTTTCATCTGAAGCTTGGTAGGGACAGCCTTCTATAGTCTAGATTTGTTTAAGTGGACCATCACATAGTCACCCACTTAAAATTGAACATCCCTCCTTTTCTCATCAACTTTGGCTTTCAGCTTAAGTTGACTATCTTGTATCTGCTTCTTTACTTGGTCTTGTATCTCCTTCATGGTAGAGGTGAAGTCTTTGGCATGGCCACTTCTGTACTCCATTCCACCAAGATCCATAAGCTCACAAACACCCCTAGGATGCATGCCATAAACCACCTCAAATGGACTCTTTCCTGCCATCCTATTCTTTCTATAATTATAATCATATTGTGCTTGAGGAATGACCACATCCCAATTCTATCCATATTCCTTAGTTAGGCACCTCAAAAGGTTACCCAGCACTCTACTGACCACCTCAGTTTGGCCATTAGTCTGAGGGTGGTAAGTTGAACCAAAAGATAGGTTAGTTCCTAGCCTTTTCCACAAAGTTCTCCCAAAATGACTCATAAATTTTACATCTCTATCAGAGACTATGCTCAAAGGAAGACCATGAATCCTTACTATTTCTTTGAAAAATAAATAAGCTATGTGGATAGCATCATTAGTAGTTCTGCATGGAATGAAATGTCCCATTTTACTAAATCTATCAACAACTACATAAATGCTATCATACCCCTATTTAGTTTTGGGTAGCCCCACAATGAAATCCATACTTAAACACTCCCATGGCCTATTTGGGATAGGTAGAGGCTGATACAACCTTTCATTACTCATTCCTCCTTTTGCCTTCATGCAAACAACACACTGCTCTACATACTTAGTGACATCCTTCACCAATTTTGGCCAATGGTAGAACCTTTGGACCAATTCCAAGGTCTTGTCCTTACCAAAATGACCACTTAGAGAACCATTATGCTTCTCTTGGATGAGGTTCATCCTCATTGACCCCTTGGGTACACACAACTGATTGCCTTTAAACAACAAACCGTTCTATAAAGTGAAATCAGAGAACATGCTATGAAAATGATTCTCAAAATCAACACATACCTTATAGGCCTCAACAAAATCCTCATCTGATTTGTATAGGTCTCTAAAAATTTCAATCCCAATGCTATTCAAGTGGACTTCTTGCACTATTAACAATCTCCTTCTCAAAGCATCTGCCACCTTGTTGAGTTGACCCTTCTTGTGTTTTATAGTAAAAGTGAATTCCGGCAAGTATTCCATCCACTTCAAATGCCTATTACTTAGCTTTTCTTGTGTGTTAATGTAGCTAAGGGCCTGATTATTTGTAAATACCATAAATTCTTTAGGCAATAGATAATGCCTCCATTTCCTCAAAGATTGGACTAGAGCATAGAGCTCTAAGTCATAAGAATAATATTTCTTCTTAGCCTCATTCAATTTTTCACTAAAGAAGGAAATAGGTCTACCATCTTGACTCAAAACACCCCCTGCTGCCATTCTAGTAGCATCACACTCAATTTTAAATAACTTATCAAAGCTTAGCAACTGTAGGATAGGTTGAGTAGCCACTTGTCTTTTCAACATCTCAAAAGATTTTTCATCTTCTAAAGTCCATCTGAACTTAGTTTTGACCCCACCCTTAATGGTATCCATTAATGGAGCACATATCCCACTGAAGTTCCTATTAAACTTCCTATAAAATTGGGCAAGGCCATGAAAAATCCTTACCTCTGTGGCTGTGGTAGGTGGAGGCCAGTTCAAAATTGCAGCAACTTTGTCTTTGTCCATCTTCAAAGACTCTTTGGACACCACAAATCCCAAGTAGAGTAGTTCTTGTTTAAAGAACTCACACTTCTCAAGGTTAATGGCCAACTTCTCTTCATGTAACTATTTTAATACTGCCTCCACATGTCTGATATGTTCCTCTCTTGTCTTACTAAAAATCAGTATATCATCAAGATATACCACCACAAACTTTCCAGTGAAATCCTTGAGCACCTCATTCATGAGCCTCATGAATTTTCTCGGAGCATTAGAGAGGCCAAATGGCATCACAAGCCATTCATATAACCCATCTATGGTTTTGAATGCCATTTTCCATTCATCGCCTTCCTTCACCTTGATTTGGTGATAACCACTTTTCAAATCTAGCTTTGTGAAATACATTGCCCCACCTAGGCAATCCATAAGATCCTCTATCCTTGGGATTGGAAATCTGTACCTTATTGTGATCCTATTTATGGCCCTTGAGTCTGTGCATAATCTCCACTTTCCCCTATCTTTGATGCTAAAACAATCGGTACTACACATGGGCTAATGCTTTTCTTGATCAAGCCTTGATCCAAGAGTTCTTGTACTTGTCTTGCTACCTCCAAGTTCTGATCTGGATTCAACTTGTATGTTGCTTTATTGGGAAAGGATGCCCCTGGTACAAATTCTATATGATGACTTATAACCCTCTTAGGTGGTAGGGTTGCAGGAGTGCAATCACTCACAATATCCTTATATTTCTCAAGCAATTCTTGCACTTCCTTTGGTAGTGGTTCCCTTACTGGTGTCTCCTCCTCCTTAGGTCTTAACATAATGGCATAAAATTCTCCCTCATCATATCTGATGTCATTCAAAAACTCCTTACCACTGCAAAACATAACATTAGGAGTCTTACTCTATGGTTTCTCATCCTCTAATAAAGACTAAATTTTGAAGGTCTTTCCTCCTTTCTTGAATGTAATGGAGTTCTCTTTCCCATCATATAATGCTCCATTATCAAACTTCCAAGGCTTCCCAAGAAGAAAATTACAAGCATCCATTGGTAGGATGTAACAAAGCAATCTATCCTTCTATCCTACTATTGAGAATTCTACCCATGTTTTCTCATTGACCAAGACAATCTGGCTTTTGTTGATCCATGTCAGCTTATAAGGGTTCACATGGGGTATTTTTCCTAGCTTAAGCTTCACCACTTCCTCCTCTAAAATGATGTTGTCTGTGGATCTAGAATCAACAATCACTTTACGCACTTTTCCAAGGATCTTACATCTTATTCTAAACAGTGCCCTCCTATGTTTGGGCTCATCCTTGATTGGTTGCCTTATTAAAACCCTTCTAAACATCAGGTTCTCACCCATTTCTGAGTCTAGATGATCCACCTCTGGAGTTTTGACACTAGAAGTATCCTCATGTGCATATGCTACTCTCTTGTCACTATTTGTTGCAGAAGGTTTGTCAGGACATTTGTAAGTTGGATGCCCTAGTTTCCCATAGTAATAGCACTTCATAGTGGTAAAGTAGGATCCACACCTACCTCCTCTTCCTCTATTAGAACCCCCATTGTTACCCCTACCTCTATTATAGCCTCCTCTTGAATTGTTCTCAGTCTTCTTCTCTATCAACTTATTTTCTCCTTGGGATATTTGTTCACTACCCCTTCCTTGGTAGCCTTTGACCCCTTTGTTCTCTTCCTCTACCTCTATTGTTATTATTGTTCTTGAAACTAGAATCCCCTTTCTTCTTATTCTTCTCTTACACCTTTATAGCTAACTGATGACACTTTTGGATGGTGGTAGGTTTCCATAGGCTAAGCTCCTCTTGGATGTTCCACTTCAACCCACCCAAGTACCTAGCCACTTTGATTGGCTCTTCTTCCTGCAACTTAGACCTTAAACATAGTCTTTGGAATTCCTCAGTATATGAGGCCACATCTAGGTCTTTCTACTTCAAGTTTTGTCTCTTCCTATGGAGTTGTATTTTGTAGTCCTCTGGAAGATAACTCTCCTTCAATTTGGTTAACATAGCATTCCAATTTTCTATTGGTTTCTTTCCCATGCTTACCCTCTCATCCTAAAGTTATTTCCACCAAGTCAAAGTTGACCCTCTGAGTCTAGAGTTGGCCACTTTAACCCTTTGGGCCTCACTTATCACTTATCACTTCACATTTAAAATGATTCTCCATTGCTTCAATCCAGTCCATGTTTTCCTCAATATACATCCTTCATCTGAAAAAGGGTATACCTTCCAAAGCTTTGACACTTAATGATTTTATAGACTTTAAGAAAGGTTCCTCATTCAACACTGGGTCAGGTTCAGGAATGTAGTCTTCTTCCTCCATCTTCTTCTTACCCTTACTACTAGATTCTGCTTCATATTCTTTCTTCCTAGTAGCATCTACTAGTTCTTCCATATTTACTCTCATTGCTTCCAAAGCACCCTCAAGGAGTCTTTTTTTCTCCTTTTTCTCCTCCATATCCTTGGCTAGTTCTGCATTTTTCACAATCATTGTAGAACCACAAGATTCCACCTCTGACATAAACCAAACTTCCCAAGTTTCTCAACTTGCTCTGATACCACTCTGATGTAGCATCTAGTCTTGCTCCTTGGCCCTCTTCTAGGGTCTCATAGGTCACTCACCGACCTACTAGGGTTCTTCCACTAACCATAGGCTTATTAGGTATCTTATCACAAGATCCTAATTCCTTCAAATAGTTAACATCAACAAAGTAGAACTCAAAACTTTGCAAACCTTATACTAGACCCAAATTGGTCTTTCTTGTTCCATTTGTACAATCTAATCCAAATGGATTCCAAACATTTCCAAATTGGAAAGGTAGTATTCAAAAATGTCAATAGGACCAATTCCAACCTCTACAAACTCATTTTCCATCAAAAACCCAAACAAGCTCCAAGAACCTATGCAATTACCTCCAAAATAGGGCTATAAGCAATTATCCCTATTTGGTCACCTTTTCTGCATTATCTTGGAAAAATGTCTTAGAAAGTCCCCAATAGGCTTAGGATCCAGACACCCTTTACAAAGAAACTAGATATTTTCTAGGTCTTAGCCTGATGTGGACAGAAGTCTTGTTGCTGCTACAGAATCAGCTTGGCTCTGTTCTAAGATCTTTCTCCTAGATCTCTTAGGGTGTTCACAGCCCTAAACTGAGGTAAGTCCTCTCAAATTTACCTCCTCTTAAAGAATCAGTCCCCATCGAAGTGATTTTTATCTCCTCCTTACTGAACCTACACAAATAGATTCATTCAACCAATGTTTTTAGAACATTGTTCTCACTCTCTTCCCTAGCCAGACTATTACCAAGCTCGCCTAGGGTAAGATCTCCAGACTCTTTGCTGCTACTTGTCCTATAGAAAACAAAAATGAAACTATGTACAAGGGCTCCTCTTGAGTTCCATCCCAACACATGACTCTCACCATGGATTCAGGAAACTCAAGGGGCCATTGTTGTTTACAACCCAGAACAGGTGAAGAACTAAAAACTTACAAAATAGAAAATAAAGTAACTAATCTACTTGCATGAAAAAGGAACCACAAAGAAACTTGGTATCCACTAAACATACAGTCTACAACTTCTCATTACTGGAAAATAAAACCAAACAGTACAATAATCTGCAACTCTACAATATTTCCTGTAGCTTCTCCTCTTTCTTCTTCTCTATTCCCTAGATCTCTCAAATAAATGCTCTAGATGTTATTAGTAACCATCCTCTCATAGGAAACAACCCTAACAGTCCACTCATCCGTAAGAATCTCTTCAGGAACTATTACACTAACCATACTATTCATAAAAGACAAGATCCACTTTTCACAGGCCGTTACAACTGAATATTGTTGAGCAACATGAATGCAAGCCGAGTGCTAGTCACAATCAGTGTTTATCGAGCTGCAGTGTCAACTCGGCATCAGTGTTAACTCGGCATCAGTGTTAACTCGACATCAATGTTAACTCAGCTTCAGTGTTAACTTGGCTATAGTGTTAACTCAGCTATAGTGGTAACTCAACTTTAGTGTTAACTCAGCTTCAGTGTTAACTTGGCTTCAGTGTAGGCTAAGTTGCTAGGCACCAGTGTATGTCGAGTGCCAGTGATACTAAGCAGCTTATCCAAAGTTCTTGATGCCTTGGTTGGATTTCTAGAGGCTTCCAAACTACCTCTCACACACACACAACTAAAAGAAACCAACCAAACAACCTATCTAGACATGGATTGACCTAGTCATATCCATTTTAGGGAAATAAAACAAATGACGTTCTAAGGTCCACACACACTCTCCTGACTTGGCTAGAGTTAGTAAATGCCAGAAATAAGGAGCTAGGGTTTTGAGTTAGGTGTTCTCCTGCACCATACTCCCCCAGAAAAAAGAAAGGTTAATCCATCCTTGGATTGAGCATGTTTGGATCAATGAAGTGACCCTTGGATTCATTAGGTGCTCCTGCACCATACTCCACAACTTAAAAACCTTCCCAAGTACTCTTTGAAACCTGCAACCAAAATGCATTAGAAAAAAAAACTTCATTTTAACTCTTGGCTGACAAAGATCAACATTGAAGACCCATTGTAGTCTCCCATAGTGTTTCTCCACATTGTTCTTTAGCTTAATTTTGGGTTTTCCTCCCATAGGCAAAATGTAGATCATCAACTCTACATTTGTTATCTTCCCATTGGACGTAGACTCTAAAATATCCTCATTGGTACCTCATATAGGTACAGATATGCACTTTCAAAATCCTTCCAAGGTTCAACACTTGGAGTAAATACCCAATCTTCTTGCAATACCTCCTTACCAGGAGAGTAAACAATCTTCAAGGCCTCTTCATGGCCCATCATGTCACTATTAGTCTCTTGCATTGAGATCATTGTTGCAACTAAACCAATATCATTCCCTTCATCTAGGCATTTCAAAACATCATCCACTTCGAAGGCCATATCATTAGCCTCTACATTTGCTATCATAGGAGTACCATTCAGCAGTGTACTCTCTACACAAATCAAAGGACATGCCATTGTCCCAAAAAAAAATTCATCACACTCAAGCCCCATAAGTCTTGTCTCCTTATTTTCTTCACCAGCATCTACTACACAAATCTCTTGAACCTTCTCAGCAATAGGTTCTTCCCCTTCTGCTTCAACATCCTTATCACTACCACTATTAGATTCTATTTGCTCCAAAATCCCATTGTCTTCCACTAGAAATTCTTTCACTTCCTTTTTATCTTCCCAATGAGTTTGGAACTCTATCCTATCAACCAATCCGAGACTTCTCATCATTGGCCATGACTTGTCATCGTCTGGCAGTGGATTCATCACAAAACCCACTTCATCATGTGTGAAGGCATATGTTTTTTTTCTACCATTATACATGGCTGACTTATCAAATTTCCATGCTCTTCCCAATATCAAATGGCAACCCCTTAAAGGCATAATATCACATTAAACTATGTCATTATATCTCCCAATCTGAAATGGAACAAAACATTTCTCCAAAACATCAACCCACTAATCATCAGCTATACCATATGCTCTGTATGGTGCTTCACATGGAATCCTAGATAAATTTAGCTTCTCAACCATTTCTATGGAAAATAAGTTATCTATTGAACCACTATCAACAATAACTTTGCATACCTTGTTTTTACACTTGCACTTTATCTAGAAGACTGAATGTCTTCTTCCTCTTGCTGCTGGCATGATGCCTTCAAAATATCAATTATGAAAAACTCAAATGCAAGAATCTACAACCCAAATATCTTTCCAACTTAGTCCTAGTGTGAGTTTCAATCCTCACATGCTTAAGATCTTCTAGCTCTGATACCATTCTGATGTAGACAGGGTCTTGTTGCTGCTACAAAACCAGCTTGGTTCTATTATGAGATCTTTCTCCTAGATCTCTTAGGGTGTTTGCAACCCTAAACTAAGGTAAGTCACTCTCAACTTTACCTCCTCTTCAAGACTCAGTCCCCATCGAAGTGGTTTTTATCTCCTCCTTACTGAACCTACACAAATAGATTCATTCAACCAATGTTTTCAGAACATTGTTCTCACTCTCTTCCCTAGCCAGACTATTACCAAGCTCAGCTAGGGTAAGATCTCCAGACTCTTTGTTGCTGCTTCTCCTACAAAAAACAAAAAGGAAACTATGTAGAAGGGCTCCTCTCGAGTTCCATCCCAACACATCACTCTCACCATGGATTCAGGAATCTCAAGGGGCCATTACTATTTACAACCCAGAACAAGTGAAGAACTAAAAACTTACAAAATAGAAAATAAAGTAACTAATCTACTTGCATGCAAAAGGAACCACAAAGAAACTTGGTATCCACTAAACACACACTCTACAACTTCTAATTACTCAAAAATAAAACCAAACAGTACAATAATCTGCAACTCTATAATATTTCCTGTAGCTTCTCCTCTTTCTTCTTCTCTATTCCCTAGATCTCTCAAATGAATGCTCTAGATGTTATTAGTAACCATCCTCTCATAGGAAACAACCCTAATGGTCCACTCATTCACAAGAATCTCTTCAGGAACTGTTACACTAACCATACTGTCCATAAAAGATAAGATCCACTTTTCACGGGCCGTTACAACTGAATATTGCCAAGCAACATGAATGCAAGCCGAGCGCCTGTCACAATCAGTGTTTTCTGAGCTGTAGTGTTAACTTGGCATCAGTGTTAACTCGGCATCAGTGTTAACTCGGCTACAGTGTTAAATCGTCTATAGTGTTAACTCAGCTTCAGTGTTAACTCAGCTTCAGTGTTAACTCGGCTTCAGTGTAGGTTGAGTTAATAGGCACCAGTGTATGCCGAGTGCCAGTGATACCAAGTAGATTATCCAAAGTTCCTGATGCCTTGGTTGGATTTCTAGAGGCTTCCAAACTACCTCACACACACAGGCAACTAAAAGAAACCAACCAAACAACCTATCTAGACATGGATTGACCTAGTCATATCCATTTTAGGGAAATAAGACAAATGACCTTCTAAGGTCCACACACACTCTCCTGACTTGGCTAGAGTCAGTACATGCCAGAAATAAGGAGCTATGGTTTTTAGTTAGGTGTGCTCCTGCACCATAGCCCTTAGAAGTGTCCATACAGTCCTCCCTACTTTCATGCCTAAAATTTAGGGTTTTAGGCCTCCTTTACTGTCTGCACAAGAAATGAACTTTCTTGGCCAACAAAATAACTCCTTCTAGATTATCCTCTTTTTTGGGAGTCCTCCCTTTACTCTCTTAACTTCCCACTTCCACTGATTAAAGCTATGGATGCTTTCAATCCCTCTAGCTAGCTCTGCAATCACTGATGATCCCTAGCCATACCACTCTGGCTCACCTAGGGCATCATCTTAAAAATAGCTACCACCACTTCTTGGGCCCATCCTACTATGTACACAATGTATATGGAGTCCACTTTCATAATCCAAGAGCCCAGGCCAAAGCCACGGTGGAAAAGAAAGCTAAGACCCCATTTGCAAACAATGCTCAAATAAAAACCAACGACTGGACTAAACTTTAAAGATTTTATACAAACACTTAGAACTATTGAATCTACCAATCTAACACCACAAGAAGTTCATAAATAACCTAAATTACATGAAACAAGGCTTACAGAAGCACTCTCAATCCATTACACTATCTGATCACCTTAAAACACACATATATTCACTGTTATTGCTTAGCATAGTCCGTACATGAAATTTCTCAAACTTGCCAACCCTTCAAAAATCCCAGGGATGATCTTATATAGATGACCCAAACACTAGATGGTCAGTTTTAGAAAGTTAACCAACCAATTTCATCGAAGATGCAAACTTGACATAAAAGTTGTCAATGTTGTCAATGACAACATTGACAACTTTTGGCAACTTTTGGGTTTGATTTCTAAACTTGGTCAAACCATATCCAAACTTGTCCAATCCACTAAATATAATGAAAAAATATCAAAAAGGACCTCTAGTCCCTCT
Source organism: Thuja plicata (assembly GCA_018584345.1). Classification (NCBI taxonomy): domain Eukaryota; kingdom Viridiplantae; phylum Streptophyta; class Pinopsida; order Cupressales; family Cupressaceae; genus Thuja; species Thuja plicata. Next base: position 2,424,881 of record MU223746.1, read on the forward strand.
GTTGTCTCATTTTTCCACAAAATTCCAAAATTCTCTAATTGGGCTTGAATGGACCTAAAGGTCACCAAGGAACTAATAAGACCTATCCTCTAACAAACACTTCACACACTAGGACTCTTGGTCCCTTTATTCACCTAGTGGTCTAGCTAGAACCACTACAAACCAAAACAAAGAAAAAGCAAACCCTAGGTTACATTTCCACAACTAGCCTACCTAGGTGCTCCTGCACCATATGGCCTCTATAACATCTAGGCCATAGGGAGTGGTACCATGAAGGTCATTCCTAATAGTAATCAAGCTATCAAGTATAGATTGACATGTGTTCTTATAAATATTAGAGCTAGTTGTATTATTAATGGAGTCTTGCAACCTTTGAATTTCTCTATTAGTGCGTGCAAATAGTTCCTCAGGGAGAATCGATGCATTTGCCATATGTGATGTGCAATAATGTGTGTGTGTGTGTACCTGAAAGATTTTATTTATTGTCAAATCAAGTCTACATAAAATCAATTACATCTAAATTTCATTTAAATAAATTACACA
>MU223746.1:2425474-2443764 GCA_018584345.1 Thuja plicata
TATATATATATATATATATGTACATGGACATATGACATATACACATGTACATATATATACATATATATGTATGTACATGTATGTACATACACGTACATATATACACATATATAAGTATGTATGTACATATATATACATACATACATGTATGACATCCATACATACATTTATCCAAGAAAATATACGCATTTCCTACTATCATAGACATCAATGACAAAATATACTAAATAAATTCTAAAATTGAAGCCCACATTAACAAGAGAAAAAACACTAGAATGTATTGAATTCAATACCTTATAGAATATATATGAAGATTAAAATAAAACTAAATATTATTTTATTTTTTATAAACATAATATTTGTGAAATAAAACTCAAGGATATAATCATTTATCTCCTACACAATTTTTTTCCAAGGTCCCTAAACCCTTCCTACTTGAATAACTCATCCTTTAGTTTTGTAACATGGTGTTCTCTACTAGAAGGTTAGTCTCCAAACTATGAACACTTTAAATACCTAGGAAGTATGACAATCAAAATTGGAAACAACACTACATTTTATTGGAGTTTCAAAAGTTAAGACAAATATTCTATAGATCCCTTCATAATAAAAAAAAAAGAACTATTGCATTAAATTTTACATTCATCCAAATAAAACAAAATTCTTATCCAAACACCTTTAATAGCATTATAGCTCCTGTGACCATCTTGCACCCCACTCAAAAAAAAACCTACACACACCTAAATCATTCAATTACTTTAAGAAAGTAAGTTTCTTGTTGAACAAGATGTATGAAATACACCATTGATCCCCTTTAGAAATCTATTAAATAATCAAATTAAGACTCTTCTATAACTAAATATCTTCAAATGAGAATCATCTCTAAGGTACACCTTCTTACCACCATATTATTCATATTTTTCAAGCCAACCCTAATGCAACATTGTGTCAAAATGTACACAAGAATCAATCAACCACACATTGTAATACAGGTATATTCAAGGTTACAATAAAGGCATCACCATCATCCTAGAAGGTCTTTCCAAATTCAAAAACAAAAACTCGTTTACCTTTTATTTTCTCCAAACTGTATTTTTGAAGGACTTAGCTCAATATATTTGAATCTCCATAGGATTTAGGTCTAGACTTGCCTTGCTTCTTTTCTTTCTCTTTCTATCTACCACAAGCAATTTGGGCCTCCATAGATTCAAAAATTAAAAGACAATTCTTTGCATATCTACAAAACAGAACAATTGTACCACCTCATTCATTTCCAACTTAAGTGATTTTCTAACAGTCATAATAATGTAGTCCCATCAATTTGAAAAAAAATGCGATAAAAGTTGTGCAATGATCCTCCACTATTGTTTGAGTTCAACAAAGTGTAACTTGGTAGATACCATGTTCTACACATTCAATTTTTCAACTACAAAGCCATCAACCTCCATCTTAAAGTTATACTTCATTTTGGAAAAGAGTTTGTTAGCCATAGATTTAGCTTGATAAAAATATCTCTATTTATTTCCAATAAGTGTTAGTGAGATATCTTCAACTACATCAAATATTATTAAATCAACTAAATAAAATTTTATAGACCCTTAGTTTTTGTCTATTTTTTTTATTAAAGATAAGCACAAGATAGGCCCATAGTGGTTACACAACAACTGTCAAGGCAAATAAGAAAAATCTCACAAGGCATGAAATTGGAAATAAAAAAGAGATAGAAACTAGAAATCCTTTGATCAAAGCAAAGTAATAGCAAGAAACAAGGGTCTCAACCATATATTTGAGACTTACCTTTCATGACAAGAGAAAGAGAAACTAGATAAGAGGAAGAACCTTTCTTCCTATCGACCATGGTCCAAGCAATACCAATATCTAGGACCTCATTATCCTAGAAAACAAACTAAGGCACCCGCACTTGAGGATCAACCACAATCGTATGAGGGACAATGAAAGAACCAATCGGGAGTTTTAGTCATAAGAGGAGGTTGGGTTGAGGAAGCCTCTAGAACAACGGAAGTTAATAGTTAAAGAAATTATAGTCGGGGTAATCGAAATTGAAGCATGAGGGTCCCTAGAAGAAGCAATAGGAAACACCAAGGTTCTATCAACATCTCGACACACATCATAATATCCTCAAAGGTGATAAGGACCTCAACAATCAAGTGGTCTTCATCAACATTCTTCCTCCAATTGGAAAATCCTTTCCTTCATGACAGAGATCGTTCTGAAGCTAAGTGACCAGTAGAAAAAATATGATGACATATGAAGGCAAGGCCCTCATAATCCAATAATTGTGTCCAAGGTTTGTCCCCAACCATTAGTACCACATCACCAGTAAGTAGTTTGGAGATGCCAATATCAACCAAAATATAAGCAAGGGTAGTATGCCCTAACTACGAAGTAGAATCATCAAATTTAAGAAATCAACCCACAAAGTTGCCTATGGCATCAAAAAGTGTCCTCCCAAAATTGGAGGGGGAGATTTGAGATTCTAATCCAAACTAGGCACTCATGAAGTAGTTTGGAGAAGGGGTTGAAGGAAGGAGACTAAGGTTTAACAGAGAATAAATGTTATCCCCAAGCTCAATAATCTCTGAACACCAAATCTTTATCTTCATAAGAAGAAAAAAGAAAATGAAAAAGCCTTTTGCCTAGGGTTAGAGCTCAATCATGCAAGCCACAATGGACTTCCAAGTAGTCAAGACCCAACTATGCAAATCAAGGAGAAGGAAAACCAAAACACTAAACCCCTACATTGGTAACTCCTCATTTTTAGCAACCTCGACACAACATACAACCAAGGGAGATGATTTGGCACGAGAGAGCACAAATCACTCACTAGGAGCGAGCAGGCCAAACTTGATATCCTAAAAAAAGTTGTTTGAGCCAACTAAAGAACAAGTGATATGGGCAGTAGGTCCAGCACCAGGATCAACAATAGAATCACCCCAACCATGAATAATAAAGGGAACGTGTCCCGTGACCTCGGAGGCAGACAGAGGGTGACCTAGAGGATCACCAATAAAAGATTGTACATAAACCAGAGCATCCACTTGCCTTAAAGAAGTGCCAGGAGCATAAGAGATCATTGGCTTAAGCTTGGAAGACTGAGAGAAACCTACAGGAAAACCCATCTATGAAATCACCTCAGATAAATCCAATATTCATGGGTTTGCACACACCCTCTGACCCAGATAGCAGACCAACAAAAAAGGTCATAGCAGATGGAGGCACAATCGTAGCAATCTGAGCATGCATCTAAGAAGGAGATACAAAGGTGATGTGGGTGAGAGCACAATCTATTTCAAACTTCATCCTCTATTTCTGTCGATTTTGTTTCAATATTTTTGTGACACCAATAAGTTTTAATCTAAATACTACATAGTATAAATTCTAAAGCTCATTTTTTGTGCTTGAAAACTTCTTCATTTCTATTCTACTTGTTTTTTTCATGTAAAAAGAGATCCACCCTTTTATGAGATCTAACCCTTTTATACCAACTCCTATTCAAACAAATATCCGCAAAAAAACCTTTGAACTTCACCTAAAATCTAAGGTGATCACACCCATACCATTAAACTTCACCTAAAATTTGAGGTGATCACACTCATACCAAATGAAAGAAATGTGTAAATATGCTTTGTAAACAAATTTTAGAGGAGATAAATGTACAAATTTTATATTTTTAAAATTATATAAAAGAAACTCAAAATGTAAACAAAGTTATACAACACATATTCCTAGGAAAACTCTTTCAAAATAAAATCCTCATTCTAAAAAATTCTAATGTATTATTCAATAATTTAAACACAGTCACTATGTATTTAAAGAGAAAATCCTACAAGCATGAGAAATCAAAAAGATCTAGAACAATCACTAAAAAATCACTATCAATACCTTCATTTAAAATGCCTTATGAATAGTAATAACCCACAAATCCATCAAGTGATAATTACAAAATCACCAACTAAAACCCTCCAATAAAGTGGTATAAATAGCTATTTAGAAAACCAACACCCAAATATGAAGATAAATTAACAAACTAAAAATAGCATATTCTCCCAATATGGTGAAATCTGAATAAAAGAAACTTTTTTTTTAAAAGACTTATAAACATGGTAAAACGTGAAGATAAAAATTGTATAATTTTTTTTTTATCAGCACAAGGCTAGTGTCAAAATATATTAATATAAGATAAATGGTCTTAAGTGTAAAAAGTCTGTGGAGAGCAGCTACTCCAGAAAGTTTGAAAAGTTTAGATTATACTCTTAAGAACATACTAGCAGAGGTATATCTCAAAAAAAAATCTTAAATCAAAACCAAAGACAAAACATACTACAGTTGAATTTAGTCAAAAAAACACTAGCCTCCCCTTGGCCATCTGTGTGCTCTACCTCATCCTTTCTTTCTTCCTCATCCTTTCTTTCCTTGGAGATTTTCTTGTGGAGATCTCATCCCTTCATGCTCTACACTCCATTCTGGCTCCCAAGGCTTTATATCTTTAGGTGGAGGTCCTTGAAAATTGAATATTCAAATGAGACCAGCCTACATATTCTTCATCCATTGCTCACCCTCATTTTCTGTCACTAAATTTTGAAATTTTAGAAAATCCTTGACCAAGCTCGGGCCCTCATTGTGGCAATGTGGTGAAGCTTGTATAATTTCATCATAAATTCAATCCTTTCCCTGATTGCAAACTTTCTATATCTGAATATCATTTGGTCCTCAATAATCAATATCGGGAGTCTCTTTGGAGGATGACTGTTGATTCTCATTGTATCTTAATCCCTGGGTCTTGGAATTATCAATGTTCTAAAGTATTCTGGTCATGCCCACAAGGAAATCTCCAAGGAAAACCTTCTCTGCTACTCGTTTGCTTAAGCCCACATGCAAGATTGTTTCAAGAAACACCGCCAAAAATATCTATATTGACTCTATACCTATGATTTTCGCTTATAAAATCTTCTCCTAAAATTCCCAAAATAACTTTTACCACCATGATGTGTGGATCCTACGGGATTTATTGCATTCATTGATCTGTTACCGCCCCTAAAAAACCACTTGCCTCTTTGTGCCTCCACTAAGAATCGAATAGGAGAATCCATGTCAAAGCCTGCTAGTCTCAACTTTTCTCTTATACTATAGAATCAGTAACCTATTGTTGTTTTCATTTTCATTTTCATTCTCACTGAAAGAAAAAAGGAAGATTTGATGAAAATAAACTTTCATTCTCAATGAAAAAGGTGTGATTATGAAAATTTTTGGATTCCTGACAACACCCCACTCACCAACCATCCAATCATTCTCTATCGTTTCTCCACCAAAATTTTAGTTTTCCCAAGCCAAAGTTGGTTGAACATGTTAGATTCTACTAAGTTGGTAATAAGCTTGACTCAAATCTTCTTCACACTAAAGTGCAAGAAACCATCACCAAAAAAGTCAGAGTCTGTATGTACTAAGTTAGCAAATTTATTCTCTCCATGATATGACAATTATAATTATTAATCTTCATCCCGTACTTTTCCACCGCCCACTATCTTCATCCCTTGTACTTACTCCACTTTTCAAGGATTCTTGCAGGATAAACATCATTTCTTGCCATAAATACATAATCTTTTTCTCGATCTTTTTTCTATAAGCTTTATACACTTCTCAACAAATTGGCTCGACTATTAACACTAAAGGTGGTGATTCTTCAAAAACCTCCAATTGAACCTTAGGTTATTTATATAAATTGATATTCTAATATATTGATTAAATAAGTTACCAAATTATCAATTAAATTCAAAAAGGAGTTAAATTAATAAAGTTGAGTTAAAATATCATTAAAATCATATAAATAATTCAAAAGTGCATTTTATGCCACCATTTCAGTTGACTAAACATCAAAATGGAAACAAATTTGTCATGTTCAGTTAACTAGCTCCTTTCTATTTCTCATTTTAGAAACACTTCAGTTAACTAAAAACTGATTCTAGAAGTTTCTAAAATGACTGATCAGTCAGTTCAATCAATTGACTCTCTCAACCAATCATCTTCCATGCACGTGGATTGTGCTACTTCAAATTGAATCTCATTTGTTCTTCAACATTCAATCTTGATCATCGATTCGAGAGAGGTTTTCTATAAAAGTGAGCTTCATTTCCTCACAAAGGATCCTAATTTTTTGAAGTATTGTTATTCTGCAGGTTTTCTCGCATTAAGCATTTGAGTATTTTTCATTTGAGAATTTAGCAATTAGCACTTAGCATTTACACATTTATTTGATTTCAAAGTATTCGGTTTCCAAATCTAGGATAACATTTCACTTTGGGTGCTAAAATATATCTTAGCTAATCTTGGATTAATCACTCTTAGAATTTGCATATCATATAGCTTAGATCATTTAAATCCTTTGTTTAGAACAGGTCTATAGTTAATGGGTTTGCAATGACTTGAGAGAAAACTTACACTCCTGCCTACTAGAAGGCAATAAGTCAATTTTGGCTAATTTGTTGTTCTTTTCTTAGTTTTATGCTTTCATAGATTAGCCACACAATGACTTATTGAAGTTGTGTCCATAGATAGCACAACCAAAATTCACATGTACATTTCTAGCGCCCACCGTGGGGCAGAAAATCAATTTCTATCTTCACAATTCTGCAGTTTTTCAGAGTTTTAGATTTCTATTTTGTACTTTGTTTCTCTCTAGACTCGTACGAGTTTAAGTACTTAAAAGTACAATTTAGGATGAATACTTGTATGGGATGTTATATATTCTCATACTGGAACTAGTATAAACTCATACGAATCTATCATTCTAATTTTAAATAATAAAAACAACAAGCATTTTAAGTCTTTCAAATGTTTTGACCAGTTGTTGTTTTCTGTTTTCCTATTTTTTGTAGCTTGACAGTGGTTTGCAGGTCATTTTTGAAGATCTTGATTCAAAACACTTGTTTGCAGGTGACTGACAAAGAGATATATATCAAACTAATGACGAGGTATTTTGCAAGTTTCCTGATCATAGATCAACTAGACATTTTGTTTGTTATGATGATAAATTAGGAACCTTGCATGCTAGACATTTTAAAATGAACATGTGTTTTGTGTTTTAGAAATTGAAATAATGTTAGGAGATTATTCTCTCACCCTTATAGGGATGATAAAAAATCCAGAGACATTGTTTTCATTTACTGGTTGCATGATTACCTTGTAGAGGGTCTCTCACAGTGGGAAAAATTAATCACCATATGAGAATGACCCGAGTGAGTACAGGATAATGCCAAACTACTTCGAATCACTATCAGAAAATTGATTCCTTAAGACCAAAGTCTCAGAAGATGGATGGCATTTGAGCTTATAATCGGTTCTCATTTAACACATAGTAGGGCATGTGGGTCTCAATCACGTATCGTGACTGCTAGTGCTAAGGTGCTTTGTGGAGCTATAAGCCTCATTCACGCTTGCTCTGACATAGAGGATACATCCAAATAGATACCCTTACTATGAGATTTAAAGTAGCAACTACCCAAATGACCTCCAAAAGTGGAATAATATAAGTGCAAGGGAGATAGTAACTCCTCCAAGACACTCACCATATCATGCCCCCATTAGCATTTGGAGTCAGATAATAGGGCATCGTTATAGCCATTGTGTGGTTAATGGTAGCTGTATTCTGATTAGCTCTTGGGTGTGTACCTAAGTTAGTGTGCGAAGATTTTTTCACTTGGCCAATCTCCTCAGGATCTAGTGTTTTCTTTTTGTGCTTGAGTTACTGTTTTCACAATGTGTCGTATGTGTTTGAAAACCTTAATTGCAAAATCAAAAATGTAAAACTGGAAAACTAAAAAAAGAGGCACAAAATGGTTTTATCGTACAACCCTTCATCCTAACTCATACAAGTCAGGATCCTATTTCTGTTTACTCGTACCGTGCAGTGAGAATACTCCTATCACCCAGTGACAGTGCTCATATGAGCCTATGCAAATTTTGCAATTTTTTTGACCTTCTATCATTTGTCGTATGCATCCCCATATGACAAACCTATTTCTTTGTATCAGCTGTGGGGAATGCTCATACAATTTTTCACTTACTTGTACTAATTTTTACTATGTTTGCGGTCTCTAGTTAGATTTTGTCTTGTTTCCTAATAATCTAATTAAAAATGAGCTTACTCTAGTTTTGTCCTAGGTTGTAATATGTTGTTAGTCCTACTTGTGTTTTCATGAATCTCAAAGTCGTTGTGCTAGTCCATAGATCAGTCCATCACTATTCAATTGTCTTTTTTCTACGTTGTCCTTGTCTTGTGTTGCGAGTGCGAGTTCATTAACCTCAAATCAAGATCAGATTCTTTGTTTCTCCTTCTTAGTTGGATCTTATCCCTTGGTAATCATCTTTGGTCTTGGACTTAGTCGACATGTCATCATTATTTCAGCACCTGTTAGGCAAATTAGTTGATTTATGCTTGTCCAAACTAGAAGCTCTCTTAGACCCTTCTATGAGGATGAAAGACAGTATCTTCCATTTGAGGAAAACCCTCTTTTCATAGAGGAACCAGAGGTTACAAACAAGTCAGTCTCCCCCCGTGAAAGGTCACTAGATCCAAGAATGTTAGGAGAAAGATGAGGGCAAGATCAGTCTGGACATAGAAATCACAATGCTAGTGCCCAAGGGGCTAACACTCAACACTCTTTGAGTGATTCTGAGCCTGATGAGGCTAGTGTTCTCAGATGTCAAAAAAACAAGTATTTTCTCAAGGTGATGAAAACCATCATGAGATGAGACATGGAATAGTACTTCCTCAAACTGGCACAACAAGGAGCCCAACTACCTCCTCAATACAAGGCTGAACATGTCATCGCCAGGGAGGAAGAAACTCCTTTGACAATCATGACTGAGCAACTACAATCCTTGCAAAATTAGATGAAAGAAATGAAAAAGTAAAGGGAGAAATAAACTACAAAATACTCCATGGACACCATTTGTCCATTTTGTTTTGATAAAGACTTGTACTTACCTTCGTTCCCCCGTGGGGTGGAGATTCCCAAGTTTGACAAATATGACAGTCAATGCGATCCTTGAGATCACGTCTGGGAATTATGTGCTCTCTACATAGATTGTATGCATGAACAGATGTATCACATGTGTCTCTTTCCTCAGAGTCTAGGTGGTCAAGCCATGGAGTGTTTTTTAAAGTTACCCAATGGAATCAAAAATTTTGATGAGTTGATAAACCTGTTTCTACAATAATACTCATATAACATCTAGCATCCCATATCAATGATTGATCTATGAAAAACTTAACAACAGATGGGAGAGCCTTTCTTGATATTTCTCAGTGATGGAGAAGAGTCTTTTCAAGATATCTACAACTTATACCTAAGTTTAAAAAATGGATATATTTACCAATGCATTACTGTCTGAGTACAACTATCTGATTTAGATGCAAGATCTATCCACTTTCGATCAAACTGTGAAGAGTGCATTGAAAGTAGAGACCATGCTTGTTAAAAGGGGTGAGATTACCCTTTCCAAAGAAACAAATTACAATTTTAGTTCCAAGGATAAAAACAAATACTGGAACAAGAACAAGCATGTGGTAAATGACAGGGTAGTCGATCACGTTACTCCCTAATCAAAGCCAGCAACCTTTAATCTGTCGAGTGGCACAAAGTCCCTCAAAGATGTTGAAACCACCACAAAGGATCCTTCCAAGGGGATCAGTAACCTCATGAAGGAAAAACCTTGGGCTAAGTGCAAAAAAACCTTCACTCCTTAGGGTGAATCTTATGAATCAACACTTAAGACTCTATTGGATAACAAAATGATCATGTTTCTAGATAACTCCAGACCATATGAACAAGAGGTCAAACCAAAATGGTGGAGTGACAATGATTACTGCAAGTTCCACAGGAACAAGGGATACACTACTGAAAACTGTATGCGACTCAAACATGAGATCCAAGATCTCATTGACAATGAGACAATCGTAGTTGGCAACCATGCCACAAATGTCAATCACAAGGAATTCAAGAATCCCTTACCTGAGTATGAGAAAGAAGAAAGATCCAAGAAGGGTGCTAGGATCAACCACACCTACAAACCAATGATAACAATGTCATTCACATGCTTGAGCTAGTCTCTTTTGAGTACTACAATGTTATCATTGTCAATAAGAATGAGAAAGAGTCTTGATCGGCCAATGGTGTGACCCACGTGCAAGCAAAGGTCACCCTTAGAGGAGTTGGATCTTCAAACCCCTCTACATCTCCCAATAAACCATTGACATCCAAACCTTTGGCATCAACTCGCAGACAGCCTGTTGTGACCAGTTCAAGGTACCAAATTCCAAACAACTTAGTTTGTCCCATGCTGGTGACTACAGCATTATCAAGAAAATTTAGAGAATGACCGCTCAAATATCTATCTTTGAGTTACTTGAAAGATCTCTCCAGCTCACATAGAGGTCTTGGACAAATCCCTATGTACTGCCAACATCCCTAAGGACTCAGATCTGAATCAGTTTCAAACCATGGTTGATCACTTGAATGCATCTCATTATTTTTCATTTTCAGAAGAAGATGATAATTATTTGAGTCACCTACACAATCTCCCCCTACACATCACGGTCATGATCCATAAACATCATGTCAAATGGGTTTTGATAGATGGAGGTGCAGGGTTGAACATTTGTACATACAAACTGATTGAAAATTTGGGATTCTCAAAAAATATCATTGATCCTAGAAAGAAAATCACAATCAAGGAATATGATGAATAGGAGAGATCTTCAAAAGGTCTCATGACTCTCCCTATCAAAGTGAGACTTGTCAAAAAACATGTCACATTTCAAGCATTGGATCTTCTGTTGGCTTACAAAATCTTGTTGGGAAGACCCTAGATCCATGAGATGCAAGTTGTCCTATCAAATAATCATCAGTGCATAAATTTTCCCTTCAATGGTGTTGAAGTCACCATTCCTACAGACACTAGCTATGCACGTAATGCACTAAGACAGTCAATGGACACTCTTATTCCGCACAACTGAGAAGCTTCAAATTTTGAGTTAGTCAGCGAGCTGATGAAAGAGATGGAGAAGAAGCTAAAAATTAGAGACACTGTCATGGGTGGGTACACCATGGAACCTATTCAATCAGTGACATCTCTTCCTACATCACCAAGGCATTATATAAGAACCTCACAAGATATGAGACCATTAGCAATGCCACCAAAGGTCATATTTGATGGTAACTTCATCCAGGCAACTGTGCCACTGGAGGATGAAAAGGAGGAGGAACCCATCTTGGGTTGGTTGTATAGGAAGCCTGAAGACAATGATGTGAAGCATTGTGAGATTTCTCTAGAAAAGTATGGCATTGGGTATGAATTAGTCTGACAAATGGGTTATCCAGGACAAGGACCTATCTAATGTAACCATAATGGACTCATGGAACCTATTTCTCTCCCATGCAGTATTTCTAGGGATACAACAAGTCTGGGCTTCTTATTTGCTAAGGAAAAACATAATAGAGACAGACTTGCCTCCAGGTGGGATGACTCTAAAGAGGAAGACAAGTGTCCTTATAATGTTCCTCCATGCATCCTATCTCTTCTTGATATGGAAGAAGAACAACACCCTCAGGTCAATGCTATGGAAGAGAAGATCTTGAAGGAACTGCTTTTGGTTCTTGATCAAGTAGAGGCTTCAACCTCTCAAAATACTTATGATGAAGAAAATGAGGGCACCATCATTGCAGAATTCCTAGGAAGAACTCACCATAACTAGGGGCAAAGAGTGGACTTCACTCACATCCTAGACATGGTAGACAATGCTAAAATGGACTCTCATGAATACAAGTTTGATAGTTTCTCTGAAGAAACCCAGGATAAAGAGGTTAATATAGTACAGTAGTATGTGACCCAACTTGAGGTAGGTGAAGGCTTAGGGACTGGGTCAGAGGAATTAGATTTGCAAGTTGCTAGCATGGGCTTCGATGATGTCATTAGGGCTCTTACCAATTTGAATGCGTCTATATAGGGTACTAATATAGGTCTTTACTTAATGGTCCAAGTTTATGACAAACATGTTGTGAATACCCTTGAACTCATTGAATCCCTGCCACTCATGCATCCCAAACTCATTGACTGGAGTTTACAAGGCCAACCCATGGATATGCCCACTTTCTCCAATGAGTATGCATTAGCCTATTACCTCAATGTTTCTCAATTGGTAACCTCTTCCACCAGTGAACCTAGCATCAATATGACTAAAACGGATATCAAGTACCTCAGACATAAAATCAAAATGAAAAAGAATAAATGTTCTGAAGGTGAAAACCACATTGTGGCAGTTTCATAATGCAAAATAGTAAAAATAAAAGATGCATCTAATGGTGAAAACCTCTCCGAGGCACCAAATGATGGGGTACTTGGTATCCTACCCAGTCAATTTTAGGAGTGGTCTTCATTTTTTATTGAGCCAATGCAACCAATGAATATTGGCATAGAGGAACATCCAAACATAATCCACTTGGCAAAATCCTTGCCTGCAGAAGAACTAAAAGAATTCATTGAATTATTTAAAGAAAATAAAATTGAATTTGCATGGACTTACTCAGATATGCTAGGATTGGATCTGGATCTTATCATGCACCATCTTTCAATTGTGCATGGTGTCAAGCCAGTGAAGAAGAAACTCGAAAAGATGCATCCTTGCGTTGCTCTATTAGTAAAGGTAGAACTAGAAAAGTTGCTCAAGGTTGGGTTCATCAAGGTCATTGAATACATAGAGTGGATTTCAAACATTGTGCCTATATCTAAAGAAGATAAATCCATTCGGGTGTGCACTGACTTCAAGGATGTCAAAAAAGCATGTCCAAAGGATGACTTTCCTCTCCCCAACATTGACATGATAGTGGATATGACTGTCGGGTATGAGATGTACTCCCTCATGAATGTCTTCTTAGGATATAACAAGATCAAGATCACTCCTAAGGATCAAGAAAAGATAGCATTCACATGTGCCTATGGGACATTCTGTTGGAATGTCATGCCCTTTGGATTGAAAAATGTAGGTGCAACCTATCAAAGAGTGGTAACCGCAATCATTCATGACAGGATGCACAAAACCATGGAGGATTATGTGGATAATACTCTCGTCAAAACTATGAAATGATCTACACACTTGCAAGATCTGGGAAAGATCCTTGAAAAGATGGAACAATTTAGGCTCAGGTTGAATCCTAAGAAATGTGGATTTAGTGTAACATCTGGTAAGTTGTTGGGATACATCATCTCAACAAAATGCATCGAGGTGGACCGAGAAAAGGCACAAGAAATCATAGAGATTCCCCCACCCAATAAAATCAGTTAGATGAGGACACTTCAGGGAAGGATCTAGTCTATCAAGAGATTTATCTCGCAGCTGGCTAATAAGGCATAGCCATTTACGAAGACTTTGTGAAAAGGAGTAACATATCAGTGGGATGAGGAGTGTGACAAAAACTTCAATCAGATCAAAGATTATCTAGAAAATCTGCCAGTACTTATACCTCCTACACAAGGAAAACCATCAAGACATTGTACATCTCAGCCACCGCAACATCACTAGGGGCACTCCTGGCACAAGAAGATGAGAACAAGAAAGAACGCGCCATCTACTACATCAGTAGGACCTTGGTCTCATATGAGATGAATTAATGTGTGATTGAGAAAGATTGTCTAGCAGTGGTGTTTTCATCCCAAAATCTGAGGCACTACATGTTGGCACACTCCATATGACCAGTTGCAAAGATTGACCCGTTGAAATATCTCTTGAGCAAAGCCACCTTAACAAGAAAGTTAGCCAAATGGGTCATGCTACTCAGTGAGTTTGACATTGAATATGTTGAACAAAATCCATCAAGGGGTAGGCTATTGCAATTCAATTGCTTGATGCTCTATTACAGGATGATCAACTCATCAATGGTGATTTTCCAGATGGATCTAGTTTACATATCACCAAGAAATCTTGGAAAATGTTCTTTGATGGATCTTTCACACAACAAGGCTCTGGTGCAGGGGTACTATTCATAAATCCTTAGAGCTATTCTAATCCAAAGGCATATAATCTCTTGTTCCCTTGTACCAACAACATAGCTGAATATGAACTCTTGGTGAATGGAATTAAACTGGCTATTGAATGGAACATCTCTGAGTTGCACATTCATGGTGACTCACAGCTGGTCATCAACCAAATCAATGATGCTTATCAGATGAAGCATGATAAACTCATGCCTTATAAGTGAATGGATCTTTCACACAACAAAGCTCTGGAGCAGGGGAACTATTCATAAATCCTTAGAGTTATTCTATTCCAAAGGAATATAATCTCTTATTCCCTTGTACCAATAGCATAGCTGAATACAAAGCCTCGGGGAATGGAATTAAACTGGCTATTGAATGGAAAATCTCTGAGTTGCACATTCATGGTGACTCACAGTTGGTCGTCAACCAAATCAATGACGTTTATCAAATGAAGGATAATAAATCATGCCTTATAAGTGAATGGTTGATGATTTCAGGAAATATTTTACCTTCATCACTTTTCAATAAATCTCAAGGACACATAATAAAGTAGCCAATGTAATGGTGACACTGGAATCCTCACAACCATAAGAAGAAGACTTTCGCTATGAGTTCCTGGTGGAAGAGCTTCATTTCCCTGCCTATAACTCCCCTGAATCCCACATGATCTATACTATCATAGGACAAGATTCATCTCACTACAAACACGTCTATGCCTACCTACGCCATCAAGTCATCTCTGATGCACTCACCCGCAGTGAAAAGTGACACCTCATCTGTAATCCCTCATAGTATGTTCTCATAGCTAACAACCTATATAGAAGATGACTCGATGGTATATTTTTTAGGTGTCTAAAAAAAATAGGAGTCTAAACACACGTTAGTTGAGGTTCACAACAGGGTTTTTGGTTCTCAATCCAACTGTCTGACCTTGGCCCAAAAACTATTGAGAGAAGGTTACTAGAGGCCAGGTATGGAGAACGAGGCCATTAGATATGTCAAGACATGTAAGAAATGCCAACTGCATGGAAACATCATACATTCTCCAGCCAGCAAGCTCATTCCTTTTATCACACATTGGCCATTTCAGCACTGGGCCTTTGACCTAATCGGACATGTACATCTATCTTCCTCAAATGAACAGAAGTTCATCATAATAGCTATGGAATACTTTACCAAGTGGGTTGAAGCAATCCCACTCATTAAAGCAATTGGACAATAGGAAGCCTTATTCATATTGAACCATATTATTTGTCACTATGACATTCCCTCAACCATTATAACCTACAATGGAGGATAGCTCAAGAACAACAATATAGAGGAATTCTGAGATAAGTTAAAGATCAAACAAAATTGTTCTTCAATCTACTACCTGCAGGTAAATGGACATGCAGAGGCCTCTAACAAAAACCTACCGAAGATCTTACACTGCATTGTGAAGAAATATGGAAAGGATTGCCATCTGCAGATTAATCCTGCACTATGGGCTTATAGAAAAATCATCATAATGCCTACTGGGACAACACCATTTGCTCTAGTATAAGGAGCAGAAGCAGTCTTACCCATATAGGTAGAAATCCCATCTCATAGGGTTTTTCTACATAGATTGATCATAGATGAAGACCATAGGGTCTCAAGGCTAAAAGAACTAGAGCTTCTGGATGAGCGTTGACAAGTGGCGTTCGATCACCTCAGAGCTTACCAAAAGAGAATGTCAAAAAGATATAACAAGAAAGTCAAACAAAGAGAACTTCAGGTTGGTGACCTAGTGTTGAGAGAGAATCCTTGCAATCAATCACATAGAGAGAAAAAGGGGAAGTTTGAACCCAACTGGATGGGTCCATGCATTATCACTGTAGCGTTTGGCTCCGGAGCCTATCGACTCTCCACTCCTGAAGGAGAATAGCTTCAGGAGACCATCAACACTCTTCATCTGAAGAAGTTCTACATTTGAGCATTCTTGATGTCTAGCAATACATATATATCTAAAAGTCCTGAAAAATGATCATCTTGGTGAAAACCAGGCAAAAAGGCACCTTAATACATCAACCAAAAAATAAAAAAGAGAAAAAATCATAAAAAAAGAGAAAAATACAAAAAAATAATGAAAAATCATAAAAAGAGCCTCATTTAAAACCTGGTAAATAGGTGCTCTGGTAGCAAAAATATAATCTTTTCCAAATAGGGGAAAACCTCGTAAACAAATGCCTCTTGTACTCAAGTGCTTCATCTATCAATGCTTAGTCTTGACAATCCTTCTACTTCAGTTTGTGCAAAGCTTTCATTTCAGTTACTTTCATGACACTGTAGTTCTTCAGAGAACCCTCCTGGCTTGAAATTGATCCAGAGTCATAGTCCAGGGGCAATCGAATTGGCTTTGTCCCTGCAGTATGATTCAAGTCAGACATCTTTAATTGGAATTCATTACTAGGGGGAAAGGGCACCATGTTGATCAATGGATGAACCAACCCAGCATCAGTATTTTATTCATTTTTGAAGGACAAATCAATACTGACACACTGATGTTTTTCAACATGCTAACCAATAGTGTTTCTTAACACTACCTATTTGGGTACTTCTGTGTTTCTCAACACACATCAGATAACATGACATAAACACTAGATTAATAAAAATCAAGAATGATGCACTCATAAGTACAATCGTGTTTCTCAAGACCCCACATAGACAAATACAAAACAAAAAATTGTTAAAGATATGTTGATCTTTTCTTTGGATGTCTATTATTAATGCATTTTCGCGAAACATTTATTTGATTGTTGTTTGTTAGTGTGGTCCTAATGATCCTACAACGTCAAATAAATTAGATGTCTATTATAAGAGCCTCCATAGTAAGGTGGATCAGCCTCACATACCTTGACTCTATTTATTTTCATGCCAAGGTGAGGTCGGAACTATCTTCTTGACTGTTATTAATTTGCTTGTTTACGCAAGATAGCACTCATGTTTATCTTGTCTTTGTATGCCTCGGTACTAGTGTACCCTTGCAACATCAACTGGAAATAATGTTAACATCATCTCAGCTATTGTGCCTTGACACTTATGTTTGTTTCCCATATACTATCCAATGAAATTTATATTGATATCCTTATGGTCACAGTGGCACCAGTAAGGATTGTATCAACTCGGATGGCCCAAATGCTCAATGACAAAAAATTTCAAGCTCAAACACAATGACTAAGTCGTAGGCTGCATTCATGTTAGTTTTTCACTGTAGTTTCATGGTGTTAAAACTACATAATCTCTTACTCTCACTCTCTGATGTAGGGATTTGAAGCTCGGTTCAATCAATACTCCTTCGGCCAAGCGGTTAAGCTATGCGTCGTCAGAGACATTATTGAGTACCTGTGTTGACAAAAACAATTTCATAACACAAGATGTTAGAAGCATTACATATTATGTCCACTACATTGCATATTCATATCATATCATATAACGCATCGTATAGATCCATTTCACATTGTATATTCATCACATCATTAAGTTGCATCCATACATATATGAATCAAAAAAGAAAAGAAACATGACACATAGACATTGAATCATCATAAATAAGCACCATATCCATCCATACATTTGGAAATCACATAATATTGTAACACCCCAAAATTGGCATCTTGCAACCCTAACCAATTTTGTTGGATTTGTTATTCTTCTTAATCATCAAAGTCCTAATGTACTAGGCAATTCTGAGTTTTGACTGATTGTACTCGACCTAAGTGTCAAATGTAGAAAATCCTAAATCTGCATTAATCATACATTATATTTAATTCCTAAATATCTATTGGCTAAACAAACCTTATAATTGAATTAATTTAATTATAAAGTCCTAGCACTTTAATTAAATTAAATTCACCCTCTTTACCTAAGACACATAAAAAGGGAATTAAATGATATTTAATTATTAAATAAATATCCTCATTTTCAATAATTGAATTTAATTATTCAGATAATTGAGAAAAAGCAATTATGAGATCATATTCTATTTTATTAATTAAATATTGTCAACAAAATCTTCTCTCCTGTTCAGAATTGGAAACCTCTCTTTAACTATGCTTTAAAGAGAAAGAAAACAGATAAAATAATCTAATATAGAATAATCTCATTTTGCAATAGATTGATTTCAATTTCTAGAATAATCTCATTGAAATCATGGCATAGTTTTAATCTCATTTCTAGTTTAGATGGATCATTTAGATTAATCTTGCATGTTTCATTTC
>MU223746.1:2445298-2457434 GCA_018584345.1 Thuja plicata
ATTCAAAGAATAGTCTGATGCCTGAAGCACAGAAGAAAGAATTTTGAACACCCAGTTTTGACCGTGAGGTACGAAAAACTAAACATGGTGTCAAGTGATTGAAAAGCATGGAACACCCAGTTTTGACTATGAGGTACGAAAAACTGAAATGCCCCAAGTGATTGAAAAGCATGGTATGCCCAATTTTGACCGTGAGGTATGAAAAACTAAACATGACGACCAAGTGATTGAAAAGCATGGAACACCCAGTTTTGACCGTGAGGTACGAAAAACTAAACATGGCGACTAAGTGGTTGAAAAGCATGGAACACCCAGTTTTGACCGTGAGGTACGAAAAACTAAACATCGCGACCAAGTGGTTGAAAAGCATGGAACACCCAATTTTGACCATGAGGTACAAAAAACTGAAATGCCCCAAGTGATTAGGGTTTGATTAGATTGGTTGGAAAAGATTTAATGATGTAATCATCCCGCCCCCTCGGGAGCGAAATCGAAAGATGACACGTCATAATGATGATAGAGAGCGAGAAATCGCAGATAGAAAGAATTCAGAATAGATTGTGGAAGAATTCAGAAGATTCAGAATCAATTTGAAGTGATTTCAAGGTCGGGTTGACCAAGTTTGACTTTTGAAGAAAAAGGTCAAAGATTTCAGAAAATGATGATATGATAAGAGTCTGACAAGAAAGCGAGGTCAGAAGGGTGACTGCACAAGCGTCCGATCGCGTCGGTCCTGAAAATTTTAAAATGCGATTTTGAGCTATATAGGAGTGTCAGATTTTGATTTCGATCACGAAAATGGATTCAGGACGGTCAAATTAGGTAGTGGTGCATTTTCACGCAAAACGAAGCACTTGAAAAAATTAGGTAGTGGTGAAATTTTCACGCAAAATGAAGCACTTAGAAAAATTAGGTAGTGGTGCAATTTTCACGCAAAACGAAGCACTTGAAAAAATTAGGTCAAACCCTATATAAGGCCAAAAGGGTCATTTTCAAATCATTTCAACCTTTGACCTTGTGAGAAAAGAGCTCTGACTAGAAGACAAAATGGTGGTCCCTTACAGCAGTCATCGATTCGAGCGATCCAGGAGGCACAGCCGGCCCGCAGCGTACGGACCACCTGTAAGTAGTCGATAAACCTCTTCGTAATTCAATTTTTTACACATTTAGGTAAAATTCTAGCATGTTTTTCACATTTTTAGGTAGTGGGTCACGGGTTGTCGCGCGAAGAAGTACATTTCTTCGCGCGCCCCGAAAAAGAACATCGCGCGAAAAAAGTCTTTTTTGCATGACCCGATGCGAAGTCTCGCGCGCACGGGAGCACAATTTCGCGTGAAAAATGTTTGTTCCAGGAATTTTGTCACGTGAATCGAGATGAAACATCGCGCGAAATGGAAAAAGTCATGCGATGAAAAGCACTTCGTCGCGCGAAAGAGAACTGTTTCTGCGCGCGAAATATGATCCTGTCGTGTGTAAAAAAGTCTGTGTTGCGTCCAAAAGCGATTGCGTCAACATCATTAATGTCTGTAGGACGTCTTGAATGTTTTATTATCGCATTATGCTTTGATTATCGGTGAGTACTGATAGTGCTTTGTTGTTCGCATGTTGTATTTGCAGATGTAGCATTCAGATCGCATCATCCAGCGATCAGCAGATTGATAGCGCAGCTGACTGATGCTGAGGCTGCACACATAGCGACCTTGGGGTTGAGTACATTATGTGATATACCCGAGATCTGGGTAAATCATGGATTATTGTGTGCGTTGGTTGAGCATTTCCATTCGGAAACGAACACATTCTATTTACCGCAGGGGGAGATGACTATCACTCCCGAGGACATCTACAGGATTCTGAGGATACCATTCGTTGGTACGAGAGTAGAGTACGAGACATGGCCCTTAGTGGGCGTAGCAACATTGAGAGAGGTCTTTCAAGATGACCAGATGATGGGCAGGGCTATCCCATGGGAGGAGCTAATTGGGTCATATGGCAGGACCCACAGATTGCGAGTGGTATTAGCATGCTTCCTTGGATGCTATTTGATGCCAGACCGTGGATAGCATGGTCTAGAGTGCGGCTGGGGCAGGATGCTGCAGCTGATGGTAGATCAACCTCGACATTATGGATGGGGCCAGTGTATGCTGGCACATATGTATCATGAGATGCATGAGGTCATTTACAGAGAGTCGAAGAGTATGGCTGTAGGAGTGTTTGTTCTACAGATATGGGCATGGGAGCATCTTCCCGTTACGAGACCCATATGTGAGGATATGAGGCAGCCCTTGGAGCCTTACATATGCAGGTGCAGAGGTACAGTTACTTAGCCTGCACTGGGTAAGACAGAGCAATGGCGAGCGCAGCTCGATGACCTATCAACAGTTGTATGGAGGCCGTGGAGGCTTACAGAAGGCTGGGATGATGCGGCGGAGCAGTTGAGCCACATGTTCTGCCCCCATGCGTTGATAGGACGCACGATTACAATGATGGAGTGATTCCCTCTGAGGAGAGTATGGCGACAGTATGGGCATCCACAGGACATCGCCCAGGATTACATGGTTTATGCGAGATTTGTCGATGAGACGAGGAGAGGCTGGGGTTCGACATTGGACCAGGGTCAGACTATGATAGAGGTCCGATCATTGGTACCAACGTAGTGGGATTATCTGAGAGATGTGGCAGATGTCGGCGTCACAGCTGAGTATAAAGAGCATTTCATCACACATCCTTTCCCAAGATTCACAGATCCCGTGGGCACAGCAGGGAGGGGGCAGGTGGTACCCCCACCGGTAGCATAGCCACAGATGCCGCTACCACAATAGGGTCCACGACCCAGGACATTTTAGGTGGCCATCCCTCCCCAATAGATGGGGATGGATCCAAGAGAGGGTGGCAGTGGTAGTGCTAGGCAGTCCCAGAGACGGACTGCCACACAGTTAGATGAGCAGCAGGTGCCTCCACAGGAGGAGGCACAGCAGGAGGATCCGATGCAAGAGGATCAGCCTGTATAGGAGGCAGGGCAGGAGGTAGCACAGGACCCTCAGCTATGGATGCGAGAGAGGGTGAGGTAGCTCACCAGACAGGTGGGAGACCTTACCATTCACATGGCTATCCAAGATGCCCACTTGGCGGATTGAGATCAGGAGATACAGGATCTCCAAGAGCAGCTGCTCGAGTCATGAGAGGAGGTGCGGCAGCAGTCATCATGAGCAGCGTACTATTATGCTGCATACATAGGTGCGGTGCCCGACAAGGCATTGCAGATAGCGAGATTCTCCCTGTATGCGAGAGGATCAGAGGTAGCGCAGAGGGTGCCTCCTCCAGATAGGGCCCCACCTCCACCTCCTCTAGGTGATGAGGGAGAGGGCCAAAGTTAGACTGATAGAGATAGTAGATTAGATCATAGGAGATATCTGATGCATTGGCATCACCATTTTTGAGATAGATCATGCTCGAGTAGCACCATTTTGTATTTGTATCGACACATGAGATATATATATATATATATATATATATATGAGCTCGTCTTTTGGTATCATCACATTTGTATTTTGTCTTTTATGAGATGTTTCCTATATGCTTAGATGTTTAGAATGTATGCAAATGGATAAATGCACATGTATGAATGTAAATGAGTTATGTATGTAAATGATTTAATGCAAATGTAATATGTAAATTAAAATGTAAATGCAATGATTATGAAATGTGAATATGAATATGTATATGGTACTAACATCTCATGCAGGACACAAATGCTAACCAAAAGGATATGTGAAGAGACAAGAGCGAGGATCGAACACCTGTGCAGTCGTGATGAAACATGAATGGTGAAGAAGAAGAACTCCCCAAAGTATGAACCTAGAAGAATGCAATGAAGAGAACACTGAATTGCTGCCACAATGCAAGTCTAGAATGAAAATGCAATCCTATGCTAGATGCGATATGAAGGTGAAATTCTAGGACATGGTTGTGAGACCCATCATATGTTTATCATCATTGAGCATTTTTTGGAACATCAAAGTCGATACAACCCTTACTAGCGCCACAATGCAACCATAAGGATATGAATATGAATTATCATCGGATAAAATGTAGGAAACAAACGTAAGCACTAGGTCACAAAAGCCAAGATGACCGGAACATTGTTTCTAGTTAATATTGTGAGAGTACACTAGTATTGAGGTATTCAAAGCCAAGATAACCATGAGTGCGATCATGCGTAAACATATAAATCAATAACAAGCAAAACAATAACAAACAGAGCAATAACAAGCAATGAGATAGTACTGACCTCACCATGGCATACAAATAAACAAGATCGAGGGATGTGAGGCTGTTCCACCTTATTGCGGGAGCTCTTATCACATACACCCTATTTATTTTACGTTGCCGGATCATCGGGACTATGCCAACAAGCAGTAGATAAAGAAAATGTCAATGAAATCCATAAGACTAGACAACATACAAAGAAATACTCAAGCATAGCTCAGCCTGTTTCAAAAATTTTGAATGTAGATGTGTATGAGGTGTTGAAAAACACTATTGTGCTTGTGCGTGCATTGTGTTTGAATGTTATCGATAGATGTTTACATTTAAGATATCCGATATGTGCTAAAACACAGATGTGTCCAAAGATAGTGTTAAAAAACACTATTATGGTGGTGTTAAAAAACACCAGTGTGTGTTAGTAGCGAGTTGTCCTTGAGAAGTGACAAGATTACTAACTCAGGTGTAAACCAAAGATGTGATGAAATGGGGGGGCCATGCCCCAAAGTAATGATGACTGACTTGACATATGTTACAAGGACAAACTAGATGTGATTGCCCCCAAGCATATGGAACTAAATCAATGACAAGTCAGGAGGGTTCGCAAAGGAACCAGAGTGTCACAAAAGTGACTAAAAGACATGTACAAACTAAAGCATATAATCGTCAAGACTGAGTATCGATAGATAGAGCGTGTGAGTATAACTCCAACTGGAATGGATGTGAGAAATCTTGATAGAAAAGAAACAGTAGGCAGACGCAGTGAGAACCACTAGTGACTAATGTGAGAGAGATGCTCAAAATGAAGTGAATCGTGGTATAAGCTATACATCAGTAGGCAGACACAGTGAGAACCACTAGTGACTGATGTGAGAGAGTCTCTCAAGAATAGAGAGAGCTCTGTATAAGCTAAGTGACAGTAGGCAGACATAGTGAGAATCACCGGTGACTATCACAAAGTAGATCCAAAAGATAATAAGACAATGCCCCCAAGACTAGAAGGGTTGCCCTGAGAGTATGACCAGTTTCAATCCATGTGAGTTGGTGTCTTGACGGGAACTGAAAGCAAATGAAAGCAGGAATGCGGGAAAGCAAATGCGTGAAGCCAAGGGGTGCTACAATAGGTATAGCATTGTGGAACAAGAGGCGCCTGTTTACCAATTTTTCACCTTCTTGGCAGAAATTCTTTTTTTGGTACCATGACGCCTGTTTGCCAGGTTTTCATCAATGGCACCTTTTTTTTCTTTTTCTCTTTTTTTTGTATTTTTCAATTTTTTAATTTTTTTTGTATTTTTGGAACATATGATTTTTTGGAGATACATCAAAGCACCTATTGCTAGGTTTTCACTAAGATGATCATTTTTTTCAGGACTTTTTCAGTTTTTTAGGATTTTTTCAGGACTTTAGTATATACATGAGCATATTGAAGATGTATCAGCTGTAGAATCGCTTCAAATGAAGAGCGTTGATGGGCTCTTTGAGTTTTTCTCCTTCAGTAGTAGAGAGTTGATAGGTACTAGACCCAAACACTGCAGTAAAAATATATGGACCAAGCCAATTAGGTTCAAACTTACCTTTCTGGACCCGATGTTGCTGGTTTTTAGGGTTCTCTCTTAGAACAAGATCACCTGCTTGGAAGTCTCTTGGTCGGACCTTCTTGTTATAAATTTTAGACATCCTCTTTTGATATGCTCTTAGGTGATCAAACGCCACTTGGCGACATTCATCAAGTAATTCCAGCTCTTGTAGCTGAGATATTCTAGTATCTTCATCAGTGATGAGGCCCTTCAGAAAGACTCACAAAGAAGGAATCTCGACCTCAATAGGTAACACCGCATCTGCCCCATAAACCAATGCATAGGGTGTAGCTCTTGTTGGTGTTCTAATACTTGTCTTGTAGGCCCACAAAGCTGGATTTATCCGGAGATGCCAGTCTCATCCAGATTTATGTACTATGCGGTGTAGGATCTTAAGGATTGTTTTATTGGAAACTTCCGCTTGTCCATTACCTTGAGGATAATAGATGGAAGACCAGTGTTGAGTAATTTTGAACTTAGAGAAAAGTTCTGTCAAATCCTTATTTTTAAACTGTCCCCCATTATCTGTGATAATCGCCGAGGGTACACCATGCCTGCAGATGATGTAATTAAGAATAAACATTGCTACTATTTTTCCACTGGCAACGACGAGAGGGACTGCCTCCACCCACTTAGTAAAATAATCCGTAGCTGTAATGATAAACTTATGTCCGTTAAAGGACGAAGGGTAGATCTGACCCACCAAATCAAAGGCCCACTGCTAGAATGGCCTGAAAGTAATGAACGGAATCAGCTCCTTGGCTGGAGCGTGAATCAAGTTTCCATGTAATTGACATTGTTTGTAGGACTTAGCAAACTGCGTTGCTTCTTTTTCCATATCTGGCCAGTAGTAACCAGCTCTAATAAGTTTGCGGGCCAATGTCAGGCCATTAGAATGTGACCCGCAGATGCCTTCGTGTACCTCTACTAATGCTTGTTTGGACTCATCGGGTTCTAGACACCTAAGGAGGGTACCGTCTAGACCACGTCTATACAAGTCATTGGCAATGATGACGAACCGTGAAGCACTGCGGATAAGGAGATGTTTCTCATTTCGGGAGTAAGTGTCTGGAATGATTTGGTCATGTAGGTAGGAGAATATGTGGTGGTAGTGGGATGAGTCATGTCCTATGACAGAACAGATCATCCGAGAGTGAGGAGAATCATAGGTAGGGTAGTATAATGTCTCCACCAGGAATTCCTGTCGAAAATCATTTTCAGGCATTTGCAGCATAGAGGCAAGAGTAGCCATGGCATCTGTTGCTTTGTTATCTGCCCTCGGAACCTGTGAAAATGTGATGTGAGTGAAATACTATTTAAGATCATCAACCATCCATTTGTAGGGTATCAACTTATCATCTCTTGTCTGATAGATGTCATTAACTTGATTAATGACCAACTGAGAATCCCCAAGAATATTCAGTTCATCCACGCGCCACTCCAGGGCGATCTTCATACCGTTGATGAGAGCTTCATACTCAGCAATGTTGTTTGTACAAGGAAACAACATTTTGTATGCTTTTGGTAATGAGTATCTTTGAGATGTAATGAATAGGATCCCAGCACCTGACCCCTGTTGGGTAAATGAACCATTGAAGAACATAGTCCATGAGCGATGTGTAAGCAGGAATATAGACTCATCTAGAAATTCAATATGTAGTGGTTGATGATCAACCAGAGGTGCCTCCGCCAACTAATCTACTATTTCTTGGCCCTTAATAGCTTTCCTTTCAACATACTCAATATCGAACTCACTGAGAATCATGACCCATTTAGCAAGTCTACCTGTGAGGGTAGCTTTACTGAGCAAGTACTTCAAAGGGTCAATCTTAGAAACCAAACACGTAGTATGAGCCAACATATAGTGTCGCAATTTTTGTGAAGCAAACACTACTGCAAGGAAAGCTTTCTCTATGGTAGAGTATTTTGTTTCATAAGAGACCAGAGTTTGACTAATGTAGTAGATGGCCCTTTCTTTCTTGTGTTGGTCTTCCTGAGCCAATAAGATACCCAATGATGTGTTTGTAGCAGATATGTAGAGTATAAGTGGCTTCCCATGAATGGGAGGCATCAAGATAGGTAGGTTAGCAAGATACTGCTTGATTTGCGTGAACCCTTCATCACATTCTTTATTCCATTGGTAAGTCACACCTTTGTGTAGAGTCTTGGTGAATGGTTGTGACTTATCTGCCAGTTGAGAGATGAAATGCCGGATAGGCTGTAGGCGACCTTGAAGTCCTCTCATTTGTTTGATATTCTTAGGTGGCGGCATTTCCAGAATAGCTTGTACCTTCGCAGGATCTACTTCAATGCCCTTGGTAGATATAATATAGCCAAGTAGCTTACCAGATGTTACGCCGAAGGCACATTTCTTAGGATTAAGTCTGAGACTAAATTGTTCCATACAGTCTAGGATAGGTCCTAGATCATCAAGATGTTTGTTGCGATGCATACTCTTAGCCAAAGTGTCATCCACGTAATCTTCCATAGTTTTATGCATCATATCATGAAATATAGTGGTAACTGCCCTCTGATATGTAGCTCCGACATTTTTTAGTCTGAAGGGCATGACATTCTAACAGAAGGTGCCCCAAGCACATGTGAAAGTTGTCTTCTCTCGGTCCTCTGGTGCAATCTTGATCTGGTTATAACCAGAGAAACCATCCATTAATGAGTACATTTCATATCCAGCTGTCATATCTACAATCATATCGATGTTTGGTAACGGGAAATCATCCTTCGGACATGCCAAATTTAGGTCCCTAAAATCGGTGCAAACTCTGATAGACTTGTCATGTTTAGACACTGAAACAATATTAGATATCCATTCTGCATAGTCAATAACTCTGATAAACACTGCTTTGAGCAATTTCTCTAACTCAGCTTTGACAAGTAGAGCTACGTGTGGATGCATCTTGCGAAGCTTCTGCTTGACAGGCTTAACACCTGGTGCGATAGATAGATGATGCATGATTAAATTGGGATCCAATCCAGGCATATCTAAATACTTCCATGCAAAGTTAATCTTTTTCTTTCTGAAGAATGTGATGAACTCCTCTCTTTCAGCCACTAATAAGGATTGTGCTAAGTGAATGATCTGTGGTTCTGCCTCTGTACCCATGTTGATAGGTTGAGTTGGTTCAATGAGGACAGATGATCTCTCCTGAAAATGACTAGGAAGCGCATCAAGTATCTCATCCTCGGGTGCCTCAAAGAGGTTTTCACCCTTGGATACGTCATTTATTTTGACTATTTTTGTCTCTGACACTGCCACTAGGTGTTTTTCACCATCAGAGCGCTTATTATTTTTATTTCTTTTTATTTTGTGACTAAGATACTTGATGTCAGCCTCAATCATGTTGACACTTTCTTCACTGGTAGGAGACGTTACAGGTTTGACAGCGTGTAGGTAACAAGAAAGAGAATAATCATTCTGGAATGTAAGGACTTGATTGGATGGGGACGTGGAGTTCCAGTCTATAAGCTCAGGATGGCGGAGGGAAAGAGGAGTGACAGGTTAAAGTGCATTCAGAGTATAGTCATCAAAGGCATGTACAAGTAATTCAAGACCCAAAGCGATCTCTTCCAGAGGTATATTAGAATTCCTTTGATCCCTAATGAGCGCAACGGATGACACGTCAACACCTACAGAGCCAGACTCATGTGGCCCTACACTAGACCATTCACCTACATCGAGGAGGTTTTCATATGCATTTTTTGTATCAGTGTCTCTATCAGAAGTGGCATAGGATAAGCTATCGAACTCATACTCATGAGAGTCTGTTTCATGTCCAAGATGTGAGTAAAATCAACTCTTTGTCCCCAGTTGGGATGAGAGCTGTTCAGAACTTCTGCTAATGTTAAATGAGTACCTGTAGACTCAGATACCTCAGTAGTGTGTCTATCATCACTTGCTTCTTGTGTAAGGAGAAGTGGCTGGAATTCTTGATCATACCGCTCTTGAAAGTGCGGTGGTATGTATATATCACCTGGATGACCAGGATTTGGAGGAAAATCTACTTTCCACTCTTCATAAGATAATGGAGTGAGTGAAATGGTAGTGTCAGAATCACTGTCAGTATCTACAGTACTGACACGTGGCACAAAGTTGTCTGGTTCAGCAAAGAATGCAGCCAGATCTGGTGGAATAGGATAAGGAAACATATCCTCATCGGAGTTGTCTTGAGGTTCTGCAATTTGAGGTGTTTCCTTGGAGATGGGTTTCTTGTCTTCTCTAGGTACAAACTTATTTATTCCCAATCAGAATGTGAGCTTTTGGAAGCCTATACCTATAGAGTTGCGTGTCCTGCGACCAATAGCTTCAAGTGGTGCAATCAAACCCTTATGATTTGCACCTATGGGGCCCTCCCCTTTATAGCCGAAGCATTGCATAATAGATAATCCCTTGCCATAATTCTCAGTTTTCATGTCATAAGGAGGAATGCTTTCAGAGTTGTCTTCTCCTTTGTAAATCCAAGCCCTAATGGCTTTGTCTTCAGCCTCTTCTTCTAATGGTACAGTGGCTTGCACAAAAGTACCACCATACTTCGTTGGAGGTGAAGCAATAGAAGGTTTAGTTTTCTCAGAAGGTCTCCCAAAAGAACGGGGAGACAAAGGCAAGGATGTGATGGATAATATAGGTCCAATCTGATATCCTCCCATGTCTGTTTCTTTGAGAGTTAAGTTCTTTTCCATTTCTTTTAGTTTATCTTCAAGGATTTCAATAGATTCCCTATTAGTAGGCACAAGAATACCAGCAGATTTAGTGAGAGCGTTACAATCATAGCGTGTGTTTGCAGGTATAGTTACCTCAGAGCCTTGGAAAGGGAACTTGATGCATTGATGATATGTAGAGGGGACAGCTTGCATTTCATGAATCCATGGTCTTCCTAGTAAGATGTTGTATGCCAAAGGGATATCAAGTACTTGACAGATAACATCACGTTCAACAGAACCAACTCTAATTGGAAAAACAACTAAACCCTTGGATTTGCGTTCCTCTTCATCATAAGCTTTAATGGTTATCTTTTTGCGAGCATCAATGCGGTCTTAGCCATAGCCTAACTCAATAAGGAAACTAGCAAAGCAAATATTTAGGCCAGTGCCATTATCTATGAGAACACGGTGAACACGCTTGGGACCAATCATGACTTCAATGTGCAGAGGGTTATTATGCGGGTGACTCAAAGAATGGTCATCTTCCTGAGAGAAAGATAAGTAGTGTGTGGAGGTCAAATGACCTACCATAGATTGAAACCGGTCGAGATCAAGATCTTTTGGGACATTTGTCTCAATGAGGGCTTTGTCCAAAATTTCCCTATGAGCAGGGGAGATTTTTAGGAGCTCAAAAATAGTTATCTGAGCATTAGTACATTATAATTGATCAAGAATGTTGTAATTGGCAGCATTAGATGAGGAACCTACTTTGGGATTCTTAGTAACAGAGTCAACCTTAGCCTTATCTGAAGGTTGAGTTGATGTAGGTATAGAAGGCTCAGGGCCTTTAAGAATGATTTTAGCACGAGATCGAGTAACAACATTAGCACTCACTTGAGACCATCCTTGTTTAGAAGATTGAGGTGTAGGCCCTCGTAAAATGAAAGGTGCTTTGGACTTAGATGTATCTTCCTTTCCCTTAAGAATGATGACATTACAATATTCAGTGTCAACAGGTTCAATCATATTAATGATATTGTCGTTATTGGTGTAAGTATAGTTGACCTTAGCATCAGTATTTTTGCCTTTAGATGATTCACCTTTCCCATGAGGAGGAAATGGGTCTTTGAAAGCTTGGTGATCAGAATTTTTGTTATGACTTCCTACAGCAATGACTTCACTATCAATGAGATCATGGATTACATGCCGCAATTTTTGACAAGAAGATACGTTATGACCTTTGTTTTGGTGAAAATCACAATAAGCGGATTCATTCCACCAATTAGGTCTTGGTTGTGGATCAAAAGGTCATGGATTAGCCAATGGAGTAAGCAAATTGTTATCTACAAGATTCTTGTAAACTGCCTTGAGAGGTTCTCCTAAAGGCATGAATTCTTGCTTGGGTCTAGGTGCCCAAGGTTTAGGTCCAGAAAATCGTGAAGTACTTGGTTTGGATGTTGTCGCAGCCTGTTCAGTGGCTTTGGCCGCTTGCATTGTGGTAGTGAGATTAAAAGCAGCCTTGGAAGGCTTAGCAGTTACATTGTCTACAACACCATCATTCACAACATTTTGGTTCTTGTTGGGAAATTTGGATTTATCTTTGCTTGAGGAAGAAGACCCTTGTTTATTTTCCTTGTGTA
>MU223746.1:2500710-2511583 GCA_018584345.1 Thuja plicata
ATGTCATTAAATGGGGGTGTCCAAGGAAGCATTTGTGAGGAATTTGTAGAAGAAAGGGATAAAGAATTGTCAAATTTTGAAAATGGATGTGCATATGATGTCCCAACACCAACACCTTTTCATACAAATGGTTATTTTGATGAGATCGTTGAGGATTTTCTTTTAAAAAATGATAGCTATAATTGTGCTTCTTCTCAAATTCATAGCAATTATGATTGTTCAACTCATAATGATGTTGATTCAGAATGTTCCATCCTTGATGATGGTTACGATTCAGAAATTGATGATGGGTTTAATGAATTTTCTGACCCACTCTTTGATAGAGAAATAGATGTGAATCAGCCAATGCTTTTCTATCCTGATTTTGAAAAGGTTTTCCATGTATTTTCTAATCCTTTGTATGAGGACATGATTGAAAATTCAGTTGATCTGAATGATATATCAGATTATGAAAAGAATAACTATGGGAGCCATGATGAAATGACTGATTCAGCTTCCTTTCGCTCTAATCAATCTTCTTCCAATGTTGATCTTGAAAATTATTACAGTTTGAAAATGAATGAAGCTTCTCATGGTGAACTAAGTATGAAATCAGAGGTTATGGTTCATCATGCTTCCTCTGATTCTTTGCATTATACATATGAGGTTGAATATGAAAATTTTTTCTTTGATATCCAGGCATGTGTTGGAGTGAACCAGTATGTTTCCAGCCATGAGAGTGAGCTGGAATGTTTATTTTTTCAGAAAGATAGTGATCTTCAAGGATGTGATGTTGTGATATCACATAGTGATCAAAATATGTAGTGATTCAGTGCTTTTACTTTTCCAAGTGAATTTGAGTTTGCTGATTACTCTTTGTTTGACATGTTGAAGATTCAGGGCAGCACTTTTGATCAAGTGAATGGATATAATAGCCTAAATTTACATTGGATGTTTGGAGATGAAAATCATATGTTTGACAGAGGTAAGAGATGAATCATATTTTGGGGCTTTGGGCCTTGTAAATAAGATCCTTGTTTGTACATTTTCTTTCTTTCCCTTTCAGTCGTGTGGTGTGTTTGCTTTCGAATAAAGAGGTTCCTTGTTTTTGGACAAGTAAGTGGAAAGAGAAGAGACAGAAAGTGAAAGTAGAAAGTCCGATGTTCTTTTTAGGTGGTCTGTTGTACCATGAGATTCTGAAAGTTCTCTGCATGCCCGCATAGGGCACGCATCCATAGTCAGAGCCACTGTTGGGACTGAAAAAAGCAGTAAGGGTTTTTGAAGTACCATGTTAAAATTTCACATTTTGACCCCCTATAAGTGCTTTTTGAGCCTATTTTCCTAGATGCGATTATGAAGTTTTCCATGCACATCAAGTACTTATCACTCTTGTTTAGGCATTTGAAGACATCCCAGTTTGTCAGTTTCAAGTTTCAAATTGTTTCATGATGTCTTGGGTTGAGCACTTGTCAAAATCTGCATTTTTGCCTAAGTGTCAATTTGTTGTAATGGGCCCAGTTTGCATTTGAATATCTTGCACCCAGAAATGTTTCATGACCCGCCACTTGGGGATGTTTAGTATGCATATCAAAGAAATTATATTTTAATTCCCAAGTCATTTTGATATGTTTTGAATAGGTTTCAAACCCCTCAAAGTTGATAGTTTACTGTTGTCATGCATTGTGTAATTGATCAGAATTCTGAGTAGCCCTGTTTGACTGACTGTGACTTTTGACCTTGTGACCTAATTGAAAAAATTCCTTTTTTACTCCATTATAGAGGTCAAATACTTTTTGAGTATCCATCTTCAAGTTATGAAAAGTCTATTTGGTCAAGTTGTTAAGCCCATTCCATTTGCAGTTTCTATCAGTGTGCCAAACTGTCAAATGCAGATTTCTGAATGACCTACTTTGAGGTCTTACAATTTCACACATGGTTTAGTGAAATGGATAATTGAAAGCTCCCCTATATTATAGGCATGGAAATGTGCTATCTTGATGATTTTCAGGTCATGATGAATCTGTTTGTCTAGTTTGCCAATCTGATTCTGTTTGTAGTTTCTAACAATTTGGTGCAGATCAGTTGCACAGCTTGGTCGGAGGCCCTGTTTGCGAGGTTATATCTTGAATACCATGATTGCTCACATCAGGAAGATGGTTACCCTAAATTATAGACAAAATTTTCTTCAATTTTGCATGGTTTCAGATCCTGAGGATTTTGTTTGCACACTTTCCAAGTTTCTTTACATTTGCAGAAATCGGTATTCCTTATGTTTTCTGTTTTATGCATTTCCAAGTGGCTACTTTTGAGGGGTTTCCAAATGTGCCTGGATAATTTTCAAGAGGCACCCTTCTAGATCTATATTCTCCATATAGCACACTCCCAGTATCCAGAAGCCTGGATCTTCAGGAAGTCGTTTGACTTGTTTACAAAACCGTAACCAAATGCAGTTCATTGCTCTTAGACAGGGTAATTTGCAGAATTGTTGTAAAGAGGTGACTCGGGTGATTAAAATATTTTGACCTGCTTGGCCTCATTAGATACCACTTTGCAGTATGAAATAATGTCAGTCATAGGACGTGTGTGCCCACCGCCATGTCCCGGTTACTTGATCTTGTCAGTTATTAAGGTAGTCCCAGAGGCCAGTTGCCATTAATGTGATCATTTTGCCGAGGGATAAAAGTTGAATGATTTTGATTGTTAACTCAACACTTTATGGTCTGGATTCACTGAAAACTATGTTGTGACTTACAAGAAGGATAAAATTCTCTCCACTTGGAAGCCAGAGACAGGATGCAACTTCAGGCTCCCTTGAACTTTACTTTTACCCACCAATTAATGAATTGGTTACTTTCAAGGATTATACTTCAAGTCATTATCTCCTTTCATCTGCTATGTGCCATATTTTGAGTCACGAGTTTGAGAAGAAGAATATGATGTGTGATTTCCATGTTAGAAATGATCGATCAAATGCAATAGTTACCTTGCCATAAGAAGTCTCTATTACTGAAACATTCAAAGCACATGTAGAGAAATACAATGATAATCTTTCTACAGTAGAAAAGTGTCAAAGGATTTGGTCCCTAAAATTGAAAGAAATAAAATCAGTGGGAAATCATTTTGATTCCAA
This sequence comes from Thuja plicata, assembly GCA_018584345.1. NCBI lineage: Eukaryota > Viridiplantae > Streptophyta > Pinopsida > Cupressales > Cupressaceae > Thuja > Thuja plicata. Next base: position 2,503,820 of record MU223746.1, read on the forward strand.
GTCCAAACAGCCAGTGTAACCCAGGGACTCATCACATGGAAACAGCCCTCTCAAGCATAATGCAATTGGCAGATGTAAAGCCAAATTCAACAACCTTGCCAGCGTCTTCCTAGCCCGTGCTAATGTGGAAGTATAGACAGGGCGTATGAATTTATTGACAGGATGCGCATAAAATAGATTTGTTGATAAGGCTTTTTAAACCTTCAAGCTAATGCAATCGGTTAGTGTAAAGCCAAATTTCACAACTGTTGTCAGCATCCTCCCTGCCTGTGCTAAAATGGTAGCTTTGGAATAGGGCGTGAACTGTTTGACAGGATGCCTCAAAGAGATGTCATCTCATGAAAGGAGATGATTGCAGGATGTGCTCAAGATACATTTGTTGATAAGATTTTAGAAACTTCCAAGCAATGCAATCGATAGGTGTAAAGCCTTTTGCATGCGCCAAACACAGGAGATGCTGCATTGATTTTGGCAGCCACGTTGGAGTTTTTGAAGTGGAGGAACAGCCAGTGTGATAGGAAGGACACCCATGCTGGGTAGGTGGGAAAGGTTTTAGAGCCTGCTAAAACCTTATCAAATGCAGGTGTAAGCCCATGAGATATGCTATGAAATTGCTTGAAGGAGGTAAACAAGGATTTCAAAAACTAAAGCAAATGCATTTGGCAAGCAAAGCCTGTGCAATGTGGTGCGTGGGGAAGGATTTTGAAGTTCAATGCAAACGTTATTGGCAGGTGTAAGACCACCATATGCTACGCATTGAGAGGGAAAATAGGCATATAGTGCTGACTATGGAAAAGAGAAGATTAAAAATGTTTCAAAATAGATGCAATGTCAGCGCTGGAAACAAAGCAAAGCTCATGCAACCAAAATGAGATATCCCACATGCATAGTGAATGGGAGTTTTGTGAAGTTTTTATACTTCAACACTTGTATCATTGTTTGAAGTAAGAGCTAAGGCTCTTTAAGTGGCACGCCCAGGCTAGAGAGCTTAATGTGTGGTGGGGACCGCATAATTTTGAACGAAAATACATAAAGTGCTTTCAAAAACTCTCAAGAACATTATCCCACATGTATCCCTCAATGGGGTTTCGAAGACTTTATAAGAAAAACCCCTCAATATGTAATTTGAAGCAGAAAGAGGAGACTATGGGCATGCGCACAGGAGTTGGGGCTTGTCTCAAAAATAGTGCCCGAGGAGAAAACATCTAAATTTTGGCAGGGCCCGCAGCAATGATGTGGCAGATGACTGGGCATAAGAGGCTACATGTTTGGGCGCGCATCTCAAGGTGGCTAAAATTGACAAATGGCTTAATGACTTAGTGAGAAATTTGCAAGGAAGATAAGCTTAATCCATTAAGCCATTGGTCCACACGGCACAAATGACAAGTGACGCCCAGTGGATCTACAGGCCAATCAGAGGATGCCACGTGGTGTCCAGTAGGCGCCAAGTGGCACAAGTCAAATGCAGTTCAAAGGCACCAATAAGAAATTAACACATGGCACCAAGTGGACTTGTGGACCAATCAAAGGGTGACACTTGGAGCATTCTGGTGAGATGTGCAGTTTTCAAATGATTTTTTATTATAATTCATTTCGTCAAATGGGTTAACCAGTGTGCAAGTTTTAGGAAGATCAAAGGCTGAATTAATGGCTTAATGGAAAGATGCTCACCATCTAACCACTAATCCATTAAGCCATTGGTCCATGTGGCACCTCAGACACATGGTGCCCAATGGATCTATAGGAAAATCAAAGGCTGCCACGTGTCACTTTATGGAAAAAGGTTTTAAAATGGTATTAAAAAGCTATTGAATACACACAATATAAAATGAGATTGAAGAATTAAAATGAAATATTATTCAATAGTCAAACTATTGAATTAATGCATAATTTCAAATATTTCAAAGTATTCCAAAGTTCAAAACTGAATATGCACGGGAAAGCAAACTTGAATTAAAGTTTCAAAGGGCAAATTTTGTCCAAACTATGGAGTATTATATGTTGTCGAAAAGGTCTAAGAAAGGAGATCATGATTTTGCAGACCAATTGAGGGAAAATCAAATCAGATTTTCATAGTTTCAGTTTGAGAAGTTGCAGATATTTTCTGGGGACAGACAGGTGTCGGTGACTGGGTTGTTTTTCCTTTCTCCTACATCTGGTTTTTTCTCCATTGTAACAAAGGATGGTGAATTTTACAGCTGCATAGCAGACTTTAGATTATGGTTTATTTTTGAAGCTTTGTGTCTTTTTGAATGTTTTGAAGCAGAATGACATTAATAAAATACAGTGGAATCTCCAGTTTCAGATCTGTGATGTCTTTTTGTATTTTTGTTCATGCTCTTGTATGTTTAGTCTGTAAGGAATTCTAAAGACGCTGGTTATAAGGTAAGTATGTTGTTACTTATGAGCTTCCTTGAAGGAAGGAGTCAGTCTTGTGAGTAATCCCAGAGGGCAGGGTATTAGTATGAAAATATGATAGACATATGTGAAAGTGAAAAGATAGTTTGTAAGGCACTCTGTCTAGGATATTTTCTGTGTTCTTATTAATTGGGTTTCTATTGATTTACATCTCATTGGACTCTTTGCCTGGGATTAGGCACTGGTCTAAGTTCTAAAAAGTAGTTCTCATCATCAATCATTCAAATATTAAAATCTTTATTTTTTTTATCTGAACTCCATGTCTAGATAATTGTATTCATTACAATTCATTTTGATGATTACTTAAAGAGTGAATCAACTAGGTTATCCCTCCTTAAAATGAAGAAGGATGAAATTCCTTGTATCACTGGTTTTTTCTATGTTTACAATCATAGTTTGTCTGGTTAAGCTTTGCATTTGGTTATGCTTGGTCATATGCAGAGTGTTTCATAAAGTTGATTTAATAAGCTCCTAATAGCAAATCAGTGTCCACATTCATATATATACTGTGTAATCAGTAATCATAAAGAGGTAAAACCTACCTGAGTATATGTGGATCTCAAAAATGAAGAAGGATCTTATCCAATCCTTAGCAATTAGGCTTTTCTTGCATTTGAATCAATATAGACAGCATGGTGTTCAAGTAATTATTCAAGCATTGTGATTCATACAAGAAAAATCCCTAACATAGCTCTTGTACTGTTGTCACATGAACCAATCTAGGACCCTACCATCATTGTATCTTGTCAGTAAATCTAGCATATGTGGTGAACTTAGTAGGTACTACCTACAGTCTACCAAACTGCCTATGCACTTGTGATACAACAAATAGCTCAATCATTGTAGGTGTGTGTCCTTTAAGAGGATGAGTCATAAAAATATCACAACTTTGACTGCCACTCACCCCATGCCTCAGCGCCCCTGTATGGCCGCCATATGACCACTATTAGATCATCAAAATAGTGGTGCCTATAATCTATCTTCCCCAAATGGGATTGCATGAAGAAACCTGAATATCTATATATTAAAGGATTCCCATCATGGCAGGCATTATCAACCACTGACATGCAAATGGGAATATGCTCCCATGCCCAAATCTACAATACTAGAACCCTTGCGGTGAGGCTCTTGGCCTCATGATATACTATCTCATGGAGATCATGGTATAAATGTGCCAATAGGCACGAACCCCACCCGAGCTTTAGTGGTCTATCTAGTAGCTCCTTTAACAGTAAACCCCAACCCGACTAAAATCCCTACTGGCCCCTATCTGGCATAAGGATACAACCAATGAAGCCATCCATGACACATGATAAGGGGAACTATTCAGCATACCTATCCATCATAGTGTCCCATGATATCCATCTCTCCAGAATCGCATTTTTGTGAAAGATGCATCGTAATGCTATCATGTATGCTCTATGTGCAGCCTCGTAACGTACCTGTGGGCCCCAGAATAGAATATGAAGGATGTGGTATACATCATTTGGTGTCACTATAATCTCACCAGTGGGCATGTAATATGTGTTGTGCTCACTGTGGAAGCGCTCTACTAACACTGTCAGTAATACATAGTTCACCTTGATATCAAGGATCCCCATGAGCCATCCAAAACTAAGCTCTGCAATGACAGCCCTCTAGTCATCATCTAACCGAACCAACAAGCACATCATTGGTGGATATGTGATCTTGAATTTGAAATCATGAAATCACACTTGTAGAAACAAACAATGAAACATCAGTGTGCCTATCAAAGTGAGCAAATGAAGACCTAAAATGAAGTACAACATGCTAAAGATGTCAGATCAACAGTGACGAAAAGAAAAATTTGATATGTCAGAGCTTAAACACAAGAATTATTTTCAGTACGAGTACGGAGATGCTATTCATTTTTGTATGAGCATTCACAAGGACTCGTACAAGGAAACACCTTGATACGAGAATCTAGGTTTTATCATACGAGCAAACACCTTGTTTTGAAGGTGCTTGTACGAGCTCTCAGTGATAGGTAGATGACTATTCTAATGGCCCCATACGAGAAACTAAATGGATGCAGTTACTCGTACGAGCCCTCTCCAGGACCCGTACGAGAATCCAAGGGCTTGAAGACAAAAATGTGCTAAATACATAATAAAATTAACAGAAATTCACAAAAATGGAATTGAAAGAGAAGTTTCTCGTGCACTTACCGCTTCTTGATAGTTCTCGGGCCTCTTGTGTAGTCTCTGGCTCTTGAATCAGTGTGCATCTATAGGAACCACCATTTTTTTTAGAGGAATATTATTAAACTCAATATGTTGAAATGAATTGAAAATGACCCTTTTGGCCTTTATATAGGTTTTTGAGCTAATTTTGAACTTGCTCTGATTGACATGAAAACTACACCCCTGGCTAATTCGAACGTCCTGATTCCATTTTCAGGATTGAATTAAAAATTTGAGATCGTTTTACTTATCAATTTTGATAGTTGACTTTTTCAGTCAATTGTAGTTGACTACTTGCGCAATTAGTCTTTTTGGACTCCGAACCAACGGAAATCTCTCGTTCTTTCTTCCAAGCAATCTATGTGTCATAATTATGGTCAAATTTGATCAACCCTACCACATGTTTTGTCAAAATTGGTCAACATGGCCTCAAAACAAGTGCAGAATGGCCTAACTGCTTGCAACCTCTTCTAAATCAGATCAGTTACTTCTGAGATTAGTTTCATCAATCAATTTTATTTTGATCACTAGCCATATTTCAATTTTTCTCTCAAGGGGCCAAAATTAGGACATCAACAATTGATTGATCACATCACCAAGCAAGACCCCATCACTTGGGGCATCTCAGCTTCATCACATCACATCAAGTTGAGATTATCATAAATTAAAGGCAACCCAATCAATCATCTTACACAGTGATGGATACACTCAAAACTAGATAGGTTGGTCTTATACAAGTCATTCATTTCTGAAACCAGACATATTTATCAAATTGGCTTCATCGCTTCAAATCAAGTCATTTTTTGTTAGTCAATCTCTTAACGATAATCTGTTTTATCACTTCAAATCAAACTAGTTACTCATTTAAACCAATCAAAAGGTTTAAGAGTTTCTGACATATGTTTAGTTTCATTCCTTTAGATCAAACTAAGAATTTTGTTTTATATCTTTTGATTGATCTTCAGCCAATCAAGCTTGGAGTCAATTTTATTAGAAAGAATGGTTTCATAGCTTCACATAAAAGTATTATTCATCCCATCCCTAACTGGTCTTTCAATCATTGTGTTGATCACACATCAATTCAAAGAGGGACAAATGTAATGAACTAAAAATGGTCACCTAAACCCTAGACCCCCAATCTTGATCTCCTATCAAGAAAACCCTAACCTTGATCATCCTAAGTCCTAATCCTAAAGGCAATTCATCATCTTCAGACTGATCTGACCTAAACCCTAGGTCCTAATCTATCATCGCACCTTATTAATTAATTAATTCCTAAAATCATAATACATTGGCAAATAAACCTTAGGTTATTTATTTAAATTGATATTCTAATATATTGATTAAATAAATTACTAAATTGTCAATTAAATTCAAAAAAGAATTAAATTAATAAAGTTGAGTTAAAATGTATTTAAAATCATTTAAAAAATTCAAAAGTGTATTTTATGCCACCATTTCAATTGACTGAACATCAAAATGGAAACAAATCTGACATGTTTAGTTAACTAGCTCCTTTTTGTTTCTCATTTTAGAAACAGTTCAGTTAACTGAAAACTTACTCTGGAAGTTTCTGAAATGACTGATTAGTCAGTTCAATCAACTGACTCTCTCAACCAATCATCTTTTGTGCACGTGAATTTTGTTTCTTCAAATTGAATCTCGTCTGTTCTTCAACTTTCAATCTCGATCGTCAATTCTAGAGAGGATTTCTATAAAAGTGAGCTTCATTTCCTCACAAAGGATCCTAATTTTTTGAAGTATTGTTATTCTGCAGGTTTTATCACTTTAATCATATGAGTGTTTGAGCATTTAGAAATTAACACTTTTCTTTTGAATTTTTATTTGTTTTCAAAGCATTTGGTTTCCAAATCTAGGATCACATTTCAATTTGGGTACTAAAATATATCTTAGCTAATCTTGGATTAATTACTCTTAGCATTTTCATATCATATATCTTAGATCATTCAAATCCTTCGTTTAGAATAAGTCTATAGTCAATGGGTTTGCGATGATCTAAGAGAAAACTTACACTCCTGCCTACTACAAGGCAATAAGTCGACATCAGCTAATTTGTTGTTCTTTTCTTAGTTTCCTGCTTTCATAGATTAGCCACACAATGACTTATTGAAGTGTGTTTCCATAGATAGCACAACCACAATATGACCATCCTTAGATAAGATGTAAAGACTGAAATTTTGACACTAAAAGCCACATCAATAAAACCTGCTATTTTAGGGAGTCGGTCAACAAGTCAATGGTCGATTACATAAGTCGACAAGATATCAATAAAGTTTCTATTAAATAGAAAGATCTGAAAACAATTACGACCATATCTGTCGAAAAGATAAATCATACCTATATACAAAGTCGAGTGAAATGTCGACCATATGTCGAGTGTCCTAAAGACATCACAACAAGAAATGTCCCATCAAATACAAGTAACAATAAATAGTCATGTCAAGATAATGATTCAATAGATTTTTCGTCCAACTGTCGAGACTTATAGTAAAATATTAATAATAGCCTCAATTAAAAACTTCCATCTCATAAAAAGAAAGGCAAACCTCAGAGTTGATAAATACCACCATGACGAATACAGATGCGTATAGCACTATAAGGTAATGTCCTTCCTGAAAAAAAAAACTTCAGAAACCTGTTCACAAAAGTTAGCTAGGGCGAGAATATTGTGGGAGTGCGTTTCCACGCTACCACGAAGCTGTAACACTTCCCCGGAATCTTTCCTGACATGAAAGATTCCCAGCCCAGCTAGAGATAGTCTAACAAAGTAAAACTGCCTGAAGTAATGGAATTAGTGTGCCAAAATATTTCTACGCTCAAGAATAACAAATCATGGTCACACCAATACTTAAAAATTAATTAAGAAAATTAGAAATGTCAACTTTTCCTTTCAATATGTAAAGACTGCATATATAGCCACTCCACTGAACATCTATTACAGCTACACAATGATTACCAAAATTATCGCAGAAGAGCTACATTACACTCCCACAAAGAAGAGCGACAGACCGAGCTAGGAGAAAGCATAACGTAACAAAAGGTAAGGATGAAATATGCTAAGATCTGTGTACAATGTACCAGAAAAAAAAAAAAAAAAAGAGTTCACACAAACCCAGTAAAA
>MU223746.1:2569505-2609400 GCA_018584345.1 Thuja plicata
ATATCTACCAGAGGATTTCCAATCAAAACATTTGAAAGAGGCCCTCACACATTTGTCCATCATTTAAAAGCTTCCATCATGCAAAGAGGGAGAGAAACGGTTGACAATGTTGTAACTTTATCTTTGTACCTCCAATCTGCATTTGATAAAATAATTTCTACAACTTGCTCATGCTTGTACAGATTTCATACTCGTTACAAGGCTTAGATTTTAGTAGGTGCAGATGATCAGAGCAATAATGTCAATCCACCATGGACGCCGCCGACATGACTTTGCTACTATCTAGTCATGCGGTTAACGATGCCAATGAGAAAACTGTGCAAATTTTGCAGAAAGAATCGAAATCAATCTACCTACAACGACAATTTAATTTGCGTATCAATAAAGATTTGATTTGCTCGCAGGAGATCTGATTCTATCTGCATAAGATTTGATTTGATGATTTTCTATTTGTTGTATTTATTTTCTGCTGACTGGAAGAAATGGCAGATAACTGAAAACTAGCGGGCAATTTCCCAAGTGGATTTGCAGCGACGAACAGGTTTTGTGTGAGATCTCCAGTTATAATAGCCTATCGGCTAATAATACAGTTGTCCTTCGCCCGTGACAGTATGGAGACTTAACGTGTATGAGGAGGAGTTGAAATTGCAGCTAATGATGTGATCTGATTTGATGTTGATAGCCGTAAACCATTATCTGAAAACCATAAACTTCAGTCTCCAAACCATTTTTCAGCAGTGGTTTGGTGGCGTGAGTCAAATTCCGGTTGCAAGCAACCCCAGAAGGAAAGCCTATCAGCTAAAGATCTCTAATATTTAGAATGTTTTTCATCTCTTCTATTTTAAATTTTTAGGGTCAATGAGCTTCCTTTTATGAGTATGATCTTGGAATGGTGGGCTCACACACCATCTTCCTTATTTTGTCACTTGATAAAATTATGCATTCCCATAAGATTATTAAGATCTCTAATGGTTACATCAATTTTTACATCTCTTCTACTTTTGACTAAATTTTGAAAACTACATTATTTTGTCACTAGATAAAATTATGAATTCCCATAAGATTATTAAGATCTATAATGGTTACATCATTTTTTATATCTCTTCTACTTTTGACTAAATTTTGAAACCTACCTAATTAAATTGTGTTATTATGTTACCACGTATCTAGAATCAAACTATTCCAAATAATATAGCTTCATTAAATCTAATTTCTATTTGTTTAAAGTAATTAGAGAATAATCTAAAATGTTCTAGTTCACTTGGAAGGCTAACATTGATCTTCATGAATATGGATATGAATCTAATGTGTGTATCTAAATTGTAAGTTATAAGAATGCCGTGACATGAACCTAATAGTAGGAATTTGCTTGTGCCAATATTTTAATATTTATATTTTGATAAATAGTAGCAATGTTTACAACTACTTTTGGGAAAATATGTTTGTTGGATTACAAATGTCTTATTCTCCTTGTTCATATTACAAGTTGATTCAAATCACTAACTTAGAAAAAGGATCTACTCTAGAATTCAAGGTGATGAATAAAAAATCTAGACGTTGTAATCAATATTCCAATTCAATAAAACTCTTTAAAAATATATATATTGCAAAATTGATTTCTCTTATTAAATAAAAAAATCTTAATTAAAAATGAAAATGAAATAATAAATTAACACAAAAAAAAAATGTTTTCCATGGGCAAAACTTCCACATAAATTCTGTACTAATGAAACCCGTGAAATAAGCCCATATGAAACCGCAGGCAACTTTATTTTCTCGCAATGTTTAATTAAAATAAATAAAAATTGCTGCGTGCAAGCACAGGTTTTACTGAAACCACATTTGAGATTTTAGTTGGTCACAATGGCCGTCCAAAAAGCAGTGCTTTCATAAGAAAAATCTGAAAGCAAATAAAAGTAGTTCTTTCAACAACATATTTGCACCCGGCTGGAGATTGGAGATTGGAGATTGCAAGATATTCTGCCTGCCAGCGGGTTGTCCCATCTCGTGGCAGGTTGTTCAATCACTGCCGTACCTGTCAGAGACGATGGGGATTCATGGTAGGCGGTATCGGATGGCATGGGGTATGGGGCATGGGCACAGCAGGCACGGCTTTCGAGGGTGCAAATATGTTGCACCCTTCGCGAATATTCATGGATTATTAATGCCACAGCTCAGCTCTCGAGAGCAGCGTGCCCACGTTACGATCTTGATTAATTCATAGATTTTTCTTTAGATTTGCGAGATGTGTAGTAAAGTATATAATTTATATTCATGGATTAATTCTCCAAAGCAGCCTACCAACATTACGTTAATTTTCTGTTTGGCGGACTTGTGCTTCTCTTTCGCCTTCCCTTACATTATATTGGCTATTTTCTGTCCCCACGTTTATTTAAAATTTATTTATGTATGTTTAATAATTATTTAAATTCATTGACCTGTATTATATTTTTATATATTAATAACATGTGACACCATTACGTACCAATTATTCAACCAGTAAATTTACGTTTCCAAAGATCTCTTGATATTTTACTAATTAGTGAACGCCTAGAAATAACAAATTTTGTATTATTAATTTAATCACAACTGTCAACCCTTACAGTAAACTCCTATTGGTTTGAAATAGTTAATAAAATGTGCCATTTCACCGTGGAATCAAAAATTTATTTTAAATAACTTGATAATCAGTCAACGTCTAGAAATACAAATTTTGTATTAGTTTAAAAGATCGAGGCAGAATTATCGCCGCCATAGTCTCTTGTAACCCATGTGGCCAAACCTTTTCCCATGGACTCCACTACGGTCCGCCATGTGACCTGCCTGTGATTAATGCGAACCTTGGAGGCCGGGTCTTCGCGAAGGCACTGGCTACGGTGCAACATATTGTATTGGCTAAATAGCAGACTAAAACGTAAAACATAATAAGGAAGTTGAAAAAAAAACTAAGTGTCCCCCTTGGTAAGAAACATATTTGCACCCTCGAAAGTCGTACCTGCCGTGCCTGTGCCCCATGCCATACGATGCCATGAGTCCACATCGTCTCTGGCAGGTACAGCAGTGATTGGACACCCTGCCACAAGATGAAAGCAAAATCTAAAGGAATTAAAAAATATGTGTTAGAGGTAGGTAGTGGGGAATAGGAGAAATGATACGGACTTCCCTTCCAAAACAATCTTATTTTATAATGTTTATTATATTTATATTGTGAAAAATAATGTTTATTATTATATTTATGTTGTGATTGAAAAATTAAGAAATTTTTAAGATAGTATCTAATCATTTAAAATTAAATAAAAAATGTGCTTCCTCCTCTGTTTGATAATAAAACAATATTTCTACTCAAAATTTTTAGTGTATTATTTAATATTCTATGTTTCAATTGAAAAGAACTTAAATTTATTTGAAAATTTTATTGTACTCATTTAAACTTTAAAATAATATGTAATAAAAAATTAATAGTAAGAGTTAGTTCATTTGTCACTTTTACACAATGTTTATTTATCTATTTCAATTTTAATGTTTTTTTTAAAGAAAAGAAAATAATTATCACAATTTCATTAATATTTTAAGGTAGGGTCACTGTGTTCTACTTTTTAAATATAATTTAATATAATATTAATAAAACAATGCTAATATAAATAGTCTAATTATTATTATCAAATAATAATAATTAATATTATAATAATTTAAATAACACTAATAAATTAATATTATTATATCTCATTATTTAATAATTATGTAATAATAATATTATCATATTATAATTATTATAAAATATAAAAAATAAATAATATAATAAATGATTTAGTTTATAAACTATAATATGATATTTACATTTTAAATATATTTTTCATTTATAAATTATAATAGTATAGAACATAATAATTTACATTACGGTTAGGATTAGTGTTAACATTTAGGATTAGGGTTAGGATAAGAGTTTATGTTTATACCATGGTTAGAGTTATGATTGGGTTTAGAGTTTGGGTTCTCATCTTGTTTATGAATAGGGTTTAATGTTTAGGCTAGGGTTAGGGTTAGCACTATGGTTGGGTTTAGAGTTGTGAATAGGGTTTAGGGTTATAATTACCGTTAGGGTAAGAGGTTACATCATGATTAGTACTATGGTTAGGGTTAAGATTTTGATCAAGGTTACAATTAAGGTTAGGATTGAGGTTGGATCTAGGAATATGGTTATTTTTATGGTTAAAGCTAGGGTTTTAATTATCTTTCTAATTTAGAGGTTTTCTAATTTGTTTGTTTACCTCTATTTAGACCTTTCTTGCACAAACATCATTCACTAAATAGCATGCTAACTACCTTATTCGAAGTGCATTAATATAAGCAAAATAAAATACCAACATTTTCCCCTAATTGACCTTCATATATCTTGGGGGTACCCATTCCACCTTAAGGTGTGATTGGTAGTTCATAACGGAATTTATTATTGAATATTCTTTTGTATTTACTTTTACTTCAATAATTATGCAACCAATAGTTAATTAAAAATTAATAACGAAAAATATAAATTATTATTTTTTATTCAAAAATTTATTATTATTATTATTTATTATTAATTTGTATAAAGTAGAGAGAAAATTTAACTTTTATAAATTTTCAAAAATCAAAATAATATTCAATTTGTTAAACATGCATCATAATCTTGGTAAAAATAGTAATAATCTATATTGATTTGTATTTCCCAAACAAATATTATAAAATAATATAAAAATATTAATATCATTTACACTTTACTATCATGTATTAAATTATCTTTAAGAAATTAATTTCCATATCAATGTAATAATATAGAATCTTCTCTAATGTAATAGGTACATTAAGAATAAATAAATAGTATAATATATTGAAAGTATATTAAATTTCATTGAATTGTATTCTTAATTTCTAATTTTAAAATTCTAAACCGTAAACCTAATTTCTATTTGTTTATAGTAATTAAAGTGTGATTTGAAATTTCAAATGAAAAATATATAGAATTTAACTGGGAAATTTTTCCTAAGAATCTTCTTATTTTGTCACATGATGATATCCATATCCATACCCATACATTCCTAAAGGATTATTACTAGCACTTGCACTAGAAGGAGGTGCAAGATTATGCCAATAGGAAAACTATATATAGGTTAATTATTTTTCTATATAGGTTAATATGTTATAGAGTATGAATTTATATATGCATCAAAGATACATTGATTAAATTCACAAGATCTTATGAACATAATAGTACTTTTGTGTATACAATTTTGATCCAACATCAAGAAACCAACTTGGTGAGAAAGATAACCGAGCACAGAGACTGGTCGATGTAGCCAAGAACATCTACCGAGAGCCCGTTAGTAAAAGAAAACCAAAATAGGTAACCGAGCCCAAGTGGTGAAACAACAAAGTCTTCAACCGACCGACAAAGTAGTTACCGATCACTTTACTAAGCAGTCTCCAATAAGCTACCGAACCAAAGCAAACATATTTTTGTTGATACAGGATTACCAAGAACCCAAGATGCTCCTGCATCAGACACTTGGGGTTAAAAGAAATGATTCTCTGAATTATGAGTCAGGCACAACCTGAATTGAATCCAACTCAGATTGAGAAATCCAAGATGATTCCTCAATCGGTTTGTCCTTCCAATTTATAAGATATTCCATGTAATCCTTTTCGCTTGAACTTTTGCCAACTCTCTATTTCAAAATCTTCTCAACTTCCTCTACCTGTTTCTTAGGATAATCATTTAGTATTTTCACTTCATCAGGTTCATGATACCGATACAAATCTGAAATATTGAATATAGACCTGATATATCCATGTCATCAGGTAACTCAACTTCATAAGCATTTCCACTGCCAAAGTTTCTCAGTATCTTTTAAGGACCAAATTTATTCATTTTCAATTTACCATATGTTCCAATAGGAAATCTGCCTTTCTTCAAATGAGCCATAACAACATCACCAATTTCAAAACTCTTATGCCTTCTCGATCTATCTGCACTATCCTTGTATTTCTGATTACTTTGTTCCAACTTATGTTTTACATCCTCATGCAATGTCTTCATGAACTAAGCAAATTTTTCTCCTTCCTCACTTCTCTTCTCTTCTCCAACAATGTCTCTCAAGTCTGATATACCTCTCGGTTGTGTGTCATTAACTATCTCAAAAGGTGTCTTTCTAGTACTTCTATTCAGTCAACTATTGTATGAAAACTCTTCTTGTGCTAACATCAATTTCCAATTAATCGGTGTGTCTCCAACTAAGCATATCAACAAATTACCTAAACTTCAGTTTACAACCTCTGTTTGTCCATTAGTCTGTGGATGAAATTTATAACTATACTTAAACTTGGTGTCCAACTTCTTCCAAATTATTTTCCAAAAATAGCTAACAAACTTACTATCTTGGTCAGAGATAATACTCCTTAGTAATCCATGCAATATGACAATCTCCTTAAAGAAAAGATTTGGTATATGTATTGCATCTGATGTTCTCTTACATGGTATGAAATGTGTCATCTTAGAAAATCTATCCGCAACAACAAATATGGAATCATTACCTCTTATTGTCCTCGGTAAGCCAAGAACAAAATCCATGTTGATATCACTCAAAGGTTTCTTAGGAACATGAATTAGTGTATACAATCTAGTATTCTGACTTACACCTTTTGCAACTTGACAAACTCCACAACTTTTCACAAATTTTTGAACATCCTTATACAACTGAGGCCAAAAATACCTTTCCTTAAGAAAACTGAATGACTTATCAATTCCAAAATGTCCATCCAAACCACTACTATGTTTTTCCTTTATCAAATTAGTTCTCATTGATCCTCTCGGTATACACAATTGAATACCTTTGAAAAACATACCGTCTTGAATGAAATAGTCTTCAAATTTACTTGGTTGATTTGGAATAGGTGCTCTGCACATTCTCCATGGCTTAGAAAAATCAGGGTCATTTTCATACAAATGCTTCATATCCTCAAAACCAAGAACCTCAATTCTCATTTCAATCAATAAAGATCTTCTTCTACTCAATGCATCAACAACTCAGTTATAAACTACACTCTTATGCTTTATCACAAATGTGAAATTCTACAAATACTCTACCCATTTCATATGTCTTTGATTCAACTTATTTTGACTACCCAAATATATTTTAAATCCTTATGATCAGTATACAACACAAATTTATTTGGCATCAAATAGTGTCTCCATTTCTTCAAAGCTTGAACAATAGCATAGAATTCTTGATCATAGACAAAATATTTCCTATTGGCATTATTCAACTTTTCACTAAAGAAAGAAACTGGTTTACCTTTTTGAGTCAACACAGCTCCTATTGAACTTCCACTTGCATCACATTTAATTTGAAATATCTTATTGAAATTAGGTAGGGCTAATATTGGTAATTCATCAACCTTCTGCTTCAAAGTCTCAAAACTCTTATCAACTCCATGTTTCTATTTGAATTCTCTGTTATCTCCTCTCATTGTCTCAGTCATACCATTGCAAACTGAACTAAATTTTTTGATAAACCTCCTATAAAAACTTGCTATTCCATGAAATGATCTTACCACACTGACATTCTCAGGTGTAGGCCAACTAAGTATAGCTTCAAATTTCTCAGGATCCATCTTCAAACCATCTGCTGAAATCACAAAACCTAAATACACAAGTTCTTTTTTCATGAAGGAACACTTTCAAATTTATCAATAACTTTTCATCTTTCAATCTCTGTAACACTTTTCTTATATGCATCAAATTTTCTTCTCTAGTCTTACTAAATATCATAATATCATCCAAGTATACAATCACACATTTATTCAAGAATTTCTTCAAAACCTCATTCATCAACCTCATAAATGTACTCGGTACATTAGTAAAGTAAAGGGCATAACCAACCACTCATACAAACCTTCTTTTGTCTTGAAAGTAGTCTTCCGTTTATCACCTTCCCTGATTCTGATATGATGATATCCACTCTTCAAATCAGTTTTGGTAAAATATTTTACTCCACTCAAATAATCCATTATATCATCCATCCTCGGTATAGGAAATCTATACTGAATCACGATCTTGTTAATACCTCTTGAATAAGTGCACATTCGACATTCTCCATTCTTCTTAGGTGCTAACACTGTTGGTACTGCACATGGACTCAAACTTTCTCTGATCAACCCCTTGTTCAACAACTCATGAACTTGTTGGTTGAGTTCTGATCATTCTCAGTCTATGTCAACCAGTGTGGTACCTTGTTTGGAAAGCTAGCACCACAAATCAAATGCATACAATGACTAATATTTCTCATCGGTGGAAAACCATAAGGTACATTATCGGAAATGATCTCCTTGTACTCGGTGAGAAATTTCTCAACCTCTTTAGGAGCTCTATCTTTTATGTTCTTACTCGGTTTGTTAGGAATCAAAGCATAATACATATCATTCCTTTTCAAATCCTTAACAAACTGTCTACCTTCCATCAAACAAACTTTCAGAGAGGTACATATCTTGCAAACAGACTCCTCAACCAAAGGTAACAAGATTTTCTTCTTACCATAAACCCAATCAGTATTTTTTTCACTCTTCCATCTTGTATAGCATGTCTATCATATTGCCAAGGTCTACCCAATAAAATATGACAACAATCCATAGGCATAATATCACATAGCACTTTATCATAATACTTCCCAATCTTCATATTCACAAAACATTCTTCACTTTCCATTACTGTATGTTCATCCTTGATCCATGAAATCTTATATGGCTTCGGGTGTTTCATTCTTTCCAACTGCAATTTGGTGACCATCTCTTCAGATGCTAGATTCTCCAAGCTCCCACTATCAACAATTCCTACCCAAACTTTGTTTGCAACTCTGCATCCAGTCTTGAACAAAAGTTTCCTTAGAGGATCTTGCTTATTATTCTTACTCCATAGTATCCTTCTAACCATTCAGTTTCCTTCCTTCTTAGGTCCATTCGACGAATCTTCTTGCGCAAAAGCATTTCTACTACTACCAAATTTCTTGCTTTCAATGTTACACTCAAAAGGTCCATGTCCTTCTTCACCACAATTTTAACAAGTTCCTTGGAACCCTCTTCTTCTATATCCACCTTGGGATTAGTTGCCTCTTCCTCAGAATTAAGTTCCACCTTTCCACTCGGTCTTTCCTTTGTCTTAATGCGTGTCTTGATTTGGCTTGTCTTGATCAAATCTACTCTTTTCACCATGAGATCTACCTCTTCCTCTAGAGAATCTACCACCTCTTCCTCTTTGCCTTTGTTCATATATTTTGTTCAACTTCTCCTCAGCTTTTAGGGAAAACTGATATACCTCTTCAATACTCTCCATCTTTACCAAGATAATCTCATCTTGTATAGAACTTCTTAACCCATTCAGATATCTTGCTATTCTTTTCACCTCATCTTCAACATGTCCACATCTAATATCCAATCTGTGAAAATCCTCGGTGTAATCTTTTACTGAGAAATCTTTCTATTTAAAACTTTGCAATCTCCTAACTAGGTTAATCTAGTAATCACAAGGTAGAAACTTGACTTCCAACTTGTTTATCATCTTATCCCATACCTTGATCTTGTCTTTACCCTTCTTTTTCTGGTCCAATTACAGATGCTCCCACCACAAGAATGCATGAACTTTCAACTTTGTACCTACAATCTTCATCTTCTTCTCCTCTTATACATTCTCATACTCAAAGTATTTCTCCATCTCGATGATCCAGTCTATCAACTCATCTGAATCCAACTTTCCACTATACTTAGGAGGATTAAAGTGAGGTGTGGAATTCAAACTTTTCAATGCTCACATGAATCTCTCTTCTTCCTGATCCATCATAGGTGCAGTTGTGGATTCTCCTTGCACTTATTCTATTTCATCATAACTAACATCTTCAATATGTCTTCCTCTAGACTAGGCTATCTCAACAGCTTCCAATCTTGCAACAATCTATTTTAGCATATCAGCTAGACCTTGATCTACATTTACTCTCCCACGAACCATCTTGAAACGCTCTGCAATTGTAGGTTAGATCACAATCTGCCACCCCACCACAAATATCTCTAAGGTTTACAGGAAGGAACTTCAAATCTCAGCCTTCGTTCTGATACCACTTGATGCAAGGAGGGCACAAACAACCAGGGTGCAAGGCACTCCTAACTATCCCAACCAAGTTGCAGAACAACTCAAAATAAATCAACATAGAATGGGAGAGAAAGAAAGCATGAAATTGTTTATGACTTCATCAAACATCATTCATGCTTGGTTGTAAGGCCTTCCTAGTTTTGTGGTGTAGGGAACCTCCCTATTTAGTGTTTGGCTCATGTTTAAGGTTGTTTTAGGTGTTTATGTGTGTGTGTTAGAATAATATCCAAGGGGATGGATACGATGATAGTTTAACTTCATGTTTGTAAGGGCCTTAGTACTCATTAGGTGTTTTGGGTCATTTGGCTTCAAATTGTGAAAAGTTGCCATCTTAAGGAAATATGGGTTAGAGGTATGTTTTAGGACCCTACATATCCTATTTAGGGTCTTAGAAGTCAACATCAATGACCGAGTTGACAAACAAGGTCAAAATGCTCAAAATACAAAATGTTGCTAGCAACTTTTGCAAGAATTGGAAAAATGTAGTTAGAACTGATGTAACTACCCCCATGCTTGGTATATGAGCATGGATTCAATTCTTTGAAGAGGTTAATGAGATTTTGGTTTGAAACACTTAATTTTGACACCCCTGTACGGATGACTGTATCTACATTTGTGTAATCTGCACTATATCTTTGCTACTGTATGGCTATGTACGGATTGGCATAGGTGATTGGGATCCATGAAAGTGTATTGTTTTCTTTCAGCTTCCATATGCAATAGTTAGTTTTTTTTTTAAGTTCAGTAGTTGTTAAGTTACAAGTTTTTTAAGGTCACTGGTCTGACAGAGACAAAACAGTGCTACCTAGCTAGAAATGGCTCTAACCTAAAATCGCTCAGGTGGAATTGACTGAAACCATGGGGGAAGTAGGGATAGGGTCTATAGATAGGGTTTTGGTTTTATTTTTGGTTGTTTCAATGGATTTCATAGGCCAGAAGTGAAGCCCTATGACTGACTGGTGAATCCAGGTGAGCCAGGATAGGGTGAACAAAGAAGTGGATCAAGCACCCATGACCTTTTGGGAAGGACTTGGTGGAACTTATAGATGCACTAGATAGTCTCCTAAAATGATTTGAAGGTGGAAGGAGGTGAATCAAATATTGGAGACAAGTTCAACAATTATTCATGTTGACTGGTCCAGAGACCTAATTAATAGGCTATAATCTAGGGCCTGTAAGAAAATTGGGTTTTGGGTGCTTTCAGAGGTTAGGGTTTTGGATTTTGATAGTGTTGGGTGATGTCTTGGAGATTTTAAATTTTTTTATGGATTCATTTGGGAAGTTTGGGTCTAATAGCATTAAAACTATGAAAATAGGCCTACTAGGAATTAGGCAATTAGGCCTCCTAGTGAATTAGTGACCAATTGGATTGGTAAGGGGTCTTGGAGTATTGGGATGGATGTAGAATGACCCAGAATGGATCAAGAAGTGTGTTAGGAGTATAGATGAATGTGTGAGAAGATCCTAGGCAGAGGATTGGCAATCTAGGTGGAGTTTTAGTGGAGGAAGCTAGGCTTTTGGTTAACTAGTTGGACTAGTTGAGCTTAGAAATCTTGGAGTCTTCTAAAAACCAACTATACCTTGGAGGAGAAGTTATTAGAGAGGGTATTGGAGATCCTAATTGGAGGAAGATCCAACCAAGAACAACCATTGGATGGTTGGATTGGTCAAACAAGCACCTAGGAGTGAGGAAAAGCTCTAGACTGTCAAACCCTCTGCATCATTTTGGCCATATACATTTAGATCGATTACAGAATTTTCTTCATACATGCAAGGTCAAAGACCTTCAATCCAAATTTTCTGACACCTAATCTTTTCTTCCAAATTGTTGCCCTAATCTAAAAACATAAAACTAAATATATAGAAGAGTCCACCAAAGAGATCGGCACTCAGATCCTAAAGATCCAACATAGGAAATAGAAAAGACCTAGATTTAGGTCCACACACATCCCAATGAGAGGCACCAACATTAATTACGCTACAAAAATTAAATGCAGAAGTCGGCCAGAAGATCCAACATCAAGAAACCAACTCCATGAGAAAGATAACCGAGCATAGAGACCAGTCGATGAAAAACCACCGAGTAGCCAAGAACATCTATCGAGACCCGTTTGGTAAAAGCAAACCGAAACAAGTAACTGAGCCCGAGCAGTGAAACAACAAAGTCTTCAACCGACTAACAAAGCAGTTACCGAGCACTTTACCGAGTAGTCTCTAACAAGCTACTGAACTAAAGCAAACATATTTTTTGTTGATACATGATTGCCAAGAACCCAAGACGCTGATGCATAAAAAAGGTTCAACTCCAAACTGGCTTATAAATTCCAAACTAGAAGGACAATATGCCTTCTCTCTTATTTTTATTTAACCAAATGTAATCACATATATAGAGAAGGTAACAAATATGTTGATCAATTAGCAAATTTAGGGGCTGATGGATTTTCATTTTTCTATAAAAAAGATATAAACGGTTCATTAAGACTTGTAATCGCCAGAAAATGGTCTGATAAACTTAGAAGCCCTAATCTGATATCAAGTCCTCCAGGTCCTAATTCGGGCTATCAATTTAAAGCTAATCACAGTTACATAAATAAACTAGATCGGTGTAAATATACAATTCATGAAAAATCAACAATCCAAGATCACTCATCAAGATGCATTCATCAAAATGCATTAATTCTTCAATTAACCTTGGGGAATTAAAACAAATCAAAATTTTAAATACATGGCTAAGAAAATTAATTAAAAGGAATTAATTAATTCAAGTTATTAATATTCCTTCAACATGCCTCAAAAGTCAAACCTCTAACCAATGAGAGGTGATAACATGGATCAATCATGCTTACATCTCAGCCATCCCCATGGATGCATCTCAACCATCCAATTCAAATTCAAATTTGGAGCATTTTCCCTCCAAGAAAACTCTATATAATGAAGCCTTTCTAGCTCATTTCATATAGGAGCATAGTGAATTTAAGCATTGAAAAAATGTCAATTTCATTGTAGAATTAATCTAGTTCATCTTTAGCAAGCTAATCTAGTTCAATTTCATGTATTTGATCCAAATAATGCATAATTGAACATGTTTTGATGTATTTTAGGCATTTTCAATTGAATGTTCCATTTCATGATTGTCAATTCAATGATCTAACGTGCTTAATTTTGAGAGAAAATTCAAATTAGATTACAATCTTCATGACTATGAAGCAATAATTCAATTTCATGTGGTTTTATATTGATTTCAATAAATTGATCCTACTAACCAATGATATAATGAGTTATTGAGTGGTTGTGTGCAACATTCTTGCAGGTACAACATTTACACATCACAAGACTAATAGTGTCTCTCTCAAATATAAAACTTGATTAACCTTTATATATATTCACAAATATAATTAGAATCTTATATATATATATATATATATACCTTTTATCATCCTATGTTCCATTGATTTTACCCCTCATCTTTAGAAACTTTGATCTCTTTTAGCCATACCCTTCCATTCGATTCATAACAATAGTTTCTTCCTTTCTTCCTTTCCTGTCTAGATAATATTTCACTTGCAAACTTTGAAGTTTATATCATCAAACTATTTACTTAATGACTTTGATGTATCCACATTCATCTCATGATCATATCTAATCGAATCGTATTCATGATTTCCTCTCATTTTGATAGAATGTTCTAAAAAGAAATGGTATTCATATGACATGGAATGCCATGCTTCTTTCAATCTATGATTGTCATCAAGATCTTGAGCAATTAGATGACAGATCTTTCGAGTAAGTCATTTTCAAATCTGAATCTCTTTATGTTCAAAGAAGCTTTTATATGAAGTTGGGACTCCTCTTTGGAATTTTGGTAATTTACCCATTACAATGATGGGTTCTACAATCAGGCTCTTTCCTCTTCATATCATATGAAGTTCTAAAATTTTGTTTATGAATTTTGCGATACTATCTTTTTTAATAAATTAATTTTGGTATGAATTGAAGCAAATAGTAGGTAATTTACATCCCCTCCAGATTGAGGAGTATGAGTTGGTAGATTAAATCTGATAAATACAAATAAATATATAACTTACATATATCTATTTGTATTTACATAGGTGGATCCTCTCAATTTTCATCTTTTTGTCAGCCTTGCTATCATCTTTTTGTCATGTTTTTTATAAAAAGAACACATGTACACCAACACCTTTAGAATTCTAAAATCATGAATCCACTTTCATTATACTTTAAATTATATACTTTAAAATGGGAATACACGTCTTTTGCACATATGAGTTGAATGGCACATAAAAATCTGTACTAGTAGTTTAATTTATAGGTGTAAAAACGAGGCTATTTTCATACTAATTTATTTTGTAGGACCTGTTCATACTTAATAATTAAGTTTACATAAATAGTTTCTAAAATACATCCAAAATAGTTATTTATTTTTGTCTTATTGTATATGATTATGCCACTGGTCTCTTATGTCTCACCTGATCATTATAAACAAGATTTTCTCTTATGTCTCACCTGATCATTATAAACAAGATTTTCTTATACATTGTATGCTGAAAATTATTGAGTGCTGCAGAGTGCTGACCTTGATTGTCTACTTCAACGTTGTTATATCGATAACATTTTGGGTTAGACAAGGACGTGACTATGGCCTTGAGAAAGTTGGAAAGGAGCTGCCGAACCCCACCGGGATGGCGTTTGGCAACTGTGCAAGAAGCGAAGGACAATCTGGATTCAATTGAGCGTGATAATCTGTTAGAGAAATGGAACGTAGCTCGTCTTTTAAATGGCTGGATCGGAGGCGAAGGCTATGGCTTTAATGTCCAAGAGGCTTTCAGAAGCTGTCTCGGATACATGTTAGTCATTCATTCAGCAACTCCCGAAATAATCAATACAGGTATCTGTACAACGTCTTTTGGCTTATAAATTAACTTCAATGCAAAGTAGTTGATTACAGACGACAAAACATGTTCACTGAAAATTTAAAAGCTTCAAGTTAGTCATGGTGATGTTGCAGTGTAGATATTATGCTGACGCTTGTATGTTATCCTCTAAAGATGACAGGAACGCGGTCATGTATTCCGAGGTTCCCGAAATGAGTAGAGAGGGAAGAAATGCTGCAGTGTTGTTATGCAGTGAAGACTGGAACAAGGATGTCCTTTGTTGGTTGATACCAGGAGAGGATCGTGCAATATGGGAAGCTGATCAAACAAAAGCTGCAAGCGAATTAGTAAGCATGATAGCCAGGGAATGGCAGGATATGCGTGTAAAGAGCAGAATGCCAAGAACAGAGTTTTCGCTCGCTTCCTTAAAAGTCTTGAGGTCTGACATTCTCGATCTTTTCAATGCCTTGGCAGCCGATATCAAAAAATCTTTGATCGTCAAGAACCAAGATTCTGAGCAAGGTGACATCATAAATGGCATTTTAGTGGAATGTATTTCTAACATCCCAAAATTTTGCGAAAAGGCTTTTCTCAGAGTAGGTTTGACAGAGGACTTGAAGATGTTTCAAAAGTTTAGATTCGGCACAAGCGTGCCATCGACTTGGGATGCCGTTGCTGAAACAGTAGTGCATCTTGCTGAAACATTCTGGTTCTCTTTTCTGTGCAAGATATTATATGATCAAGTGGTGATGCATTCTGATCCCAACTCTGCGATCAGAAAGACGATGGACGATTGCCCAACTCCCGTATCCCTGATTTACCTCATCTACGCTTTTTTCGAAGTGGAGCATTATGAGAGAATTATTCGGGAGGGCGTAACAGAATCGGGTCAAAGGTCCAAAGGCGATTTCCAGACGTTTGCACAGAGTTTACGCGACCAATCGTTCGTCTCAATGTTCAGCTCCAAAGGCAAGTCTGATGTTTTTAGCACCGTTCTTGTTTCCGCTGCAAAGACAGGCAACGTGAATCTGGTCAAGGCGGTCATAAAGAGTGCCGTAAATCTCTCTGAAAAAGATGAAGAAGAAAGAACAGCAATGCATTATGCAGCAGAGGTAGAGGATGAATCCTGTGGAGTTGAAATTGCGAAGATGCTGCTTGATCAAGATGAAAGTCTTGCAAATGCAGCTGACGTGAACGACAGGACTCCTCTACATCAAGCTGTTTATTGGTGCCATGCAGAAGTTTGCAAACTCCTCCTCCAACACAAGGCAAGCATAACCTCCGAAGACACCAGCCGTAGGACCCCGCTTCATTTTGCATGTCAAGACAATAATGGCAAGGTTGTTCGTGTTCTGATGTCAGCGGTAAGAGAGGCCAAAGTTCCATTGGTAGACGCCAAGGACAATGCTGATTCCACGCCTTTGGATTGTGCTATTAATAAGAGGACTCATGTGATCACGGTGGCGTTGATGCTGTCACTGTCCGCAGAACCGCAATCTTATTTTAAGAGGCTGAAGCAGCCACTGGTATTGTATCTGCGCGAGTCTTCGCGAATGGGATTGAAGGATCTCGTCCAAGAGCTGGTGAATGAAGGAGTGGATTCTTTTGATCCAGATGATGAAGGAAAGACATCGCTTCATTATGCTGTCGAGGCTGATAACGAGGAAGTGGCGGAAGAAATTATTAAAGAACTACTGTTTGATGCAAAACACTGGGAGAAAGCATCAGTGGGCGATAAATACGGAAGAAGCGTGCTTCATCTCGCCGCTTTCCTTGGATATAAAAAGATTTGTCATTTGCTTTTACAGAATAACAAAAGTTTGATAGATACCAAAGATCACGATGGACAGAGTGCCTTATATTATGCAGTAGCTGGACCTCTTGACGATCCCTCGGTTCTAGATATAATTTTAGAAGCAGCAGCTACAAAGACAATCCTTGTCAAAGATTTCAGCCAAACAACACCTTTGCACGTGGCTGCTGCTAGAGGCAAACTAAAGATGGTGGAAAAGCTTCTTTCACTGATTTCAGTGCGAAAGCAGAAGAAGGATTATGTTGAGTCAGCAGACGTGCTGGGTCAAACAGCACTGCATAAAGCAACAAGTGGAGGTCACGTCGAAGTTGTTAAAATGCTTCTCGACGCGGGAGCCAATCCGTTGAAGGAACGTGACTGTGACGGGAAAACAGCTCTGCATTTTGCAGCTCGAGCAGCTGGTGAGGATGCCGTAAAAATAGCAGAGTTACTTTTGAACACATGTGAACCAGATGAAAAGAGAAGCTTGCTTTTGTCTGCTTCTGCAAGTCAAATTGGTTTACGCTCGAATTCTTTGCTTGAGAAATATCTTAAAGAGGAAAAAGGAAAAATGAAGGAAAAAACAGGGAAAGAGAATTTGCTCCAAGTAGCGGCAAGATTAGGCGATATAGATATGGTACGGGAGTTCATCACCAGGGGTGCGGATATTGATTTCATTCGCGATGAGAAATGGATATACGCTCTCCGAAACGAAAAAGAGAAAACAAATGTGCAAAATGGTATGTTTGCTTGTACCTTTTATTTAAATAAATGTGTATATAGGTGTGAATATTTTTATTTATTTATTTATTTTTAAACAGTTGTGGACCAAATTAATAACTCTGTGGAACAAGGGACCGACAAGCCGGCTCTACAGGATCATCTTGGTGCGTGTAATTATCTCGACTTCTGTAATCATCCAGTTTAATAATAGAAGACACACGAATTCACATACGAAATTTCTTTAACATTTTCCATTAAATCACTGGACAGGGAGAAATCCCTTCGCCATTGGTCTGGCTGCATTATATTTAAATCCTTTTGTAAAATCTCCTGTTACGGTGGGAATCTCTGGAGAATGGGGGATGGGAAAATCGAGCGTTATGGTTCAGGTAATCATCCTTACTAAAGAGTTTACCACGTTTACCCCACATTATTATATCTGGCATTAATCCAATTCGTTGTGCTTCCAGACAGAGAGGATTCTTCTAAAGAAAGCGGCACAGTTATCATTCACAAATTCATTTGAAGAAAATGATATAATTGGAGCAAATGAATCTAAATTATCTGTAACTGGGAAAGCCAGGCGTAGGAAAGTAGCAAATGCAATAGAAAAGTTAGATGCTGAAAGGTGCGCTGTGCTTTATATTATTGACGACATTCAGATGTCCGCCAAACAAGTCCTGAACTTCACAACAAAGGTAGGTACGCACACCATACATTCATAGATCATATTTCCTTATTTACAGCTACATAAATTAAATTTTCAAATTGAATAGTAAATTTAGCTCAAATGTTTTGAAAGCAGATTAACAGTTCATTAGGTTATTTTTCAATTTATTTATTACAAGCATATTATATTTATATGTAGATATAAAAATTTATGCCAATAAAAATCAGAATCATTTAATTTGACATATTTGTAATACTTCAACGTAAAAAGAATTTTATTTTTATTTTTTAATGTTAAGTTTTTTTTATCCAAGATTAGTATGCTATTTATAAATAAATAAATAAATAATTTTTTGATAATTTAATTCTTTGGTCAAGAGTTTAATAGATATATAATAGTATACAAATATATTAGAAATATAATAGTATAGTCTTAATAAAAATATTCTTTAGGCAAGAGTTTAAGAGATATATAAAAATTTAATATTATAAGTAAAATATTATACATATGATTAATAAAATTTACATAAAGATGGAATGATGCGGACAAAACTAAACTAGTCACAGTTTTAGAGTTTTCAAAGTCCTATGAGACCAAGCTAATCTCTCAGAATTCGAATTGCAAATATACTTTATCTACTAACGCAAAAACTCTAACTATCTATCTATCACAGCCATATCTATATCATTCCATCCTTAATATATCATCAACATTCTCTACCATTATATCAATTTATGAGTTTATCTGCTAGTATCGTATCAAATGTCCACTAAACCAGAACCAACCCAAATACTAGCCCAACATTATCAAATCAAAACTAATACAAGACTGACCAATATGATCTATAGCTAATCCACAAGTCTTTAGAAAAATATTCATTAAAATAAACTTAGGGTTTTCACAAGCCAATTAGAACCTATGGAACTTGAGGAGGATTTTTATGCTCGCATGGAGAGCCTAGCCATTTCTTCCCTAGAGGATGGTGCTAGATCTTTTTGCTTGTCCTTCAGTCTTCCTACTTCCTCAGTCCCTTCTTCATCTTGAGAATTGTTTGCTTCAAAGGAGGAACTTAGATCACTTCCCATCCGATCCAGCCTTTCATCATATCTATATTTTATCACCCATTTTTCAAATTCATCTAATGCAACTGCAATCGCTTCTGGTAACACCTCTATTATCCCCATAGCTCTCTTAAGAAAATTTAAAGTTATTTTGACTTCAAGATTTCTAAATAGCCGTTGTTCATACTCCCACCCTATTAAAATAGGGAATCTTCTAATTGGACCTAGATAAGCTTGCCATCAACCTTTTCTGGGAAAAATGAGAGACCTAAGCCTGCTAGTTGGGGTAGCTTGGACAGTTGTTTGTCTATTTGTCAGAATTTAGCATTTAATTATTTTTCTGGTAACTTTGATTAGTGTAAAGATAATTATTTATTAATTAATCGATTTCCTTAGAGACAACCTAGTAACCAATTTGGTTAGGTTTGTTATGGTGTTTTTTTATCTCAGCCGTTGAGTGAAATTAAATCTTGGTCGTTGGTTTTCTAATGAGGCTAGTATAAAAGGGAGTCATTGGGCATTTGGAGAATACATACTTGAAGATCATTTGCAGTGTTAGCAAATAGGTTTGAGTGATAGAAAGGGTGCAGTGATAGCGTGAGAGACAGTAGTGGTGGAATCTCAGCAGGAGGAATTGGGAGATTGTCGGAGCTCTGCTAGCAAGAGGCAAGAAATTTTATGTATATTTTGATTTGCTAAAGTTTAATAAAATTCCTCATCTGCAATACTATTTTTCCCTCCAAGGTTTTTCTAAGGATAATTTGTCCAAAAATATTGTGTACATGGTGTTGCATATTTATTTCCATGTTTTTTATTTGTGAAGTTGCAGTTATGTTATTATTCAATATTTACTGTGAATTAAGTTTTGACAATTAAATAATCTGTATAAGATAGGAGATTAATAATCAGTAACTACAATAGAATTTTCACATGGTATCAGAGCTAAGTTGAGGGTAGAGAAGGTTTACCCTAGGCAAAGGAAAGAAAATTGAGGGTTTATAAAACCTACTTTGACATCTTTAGAATTTTTATTTCTTGTATCGTTTGAGATGGTCTTGGTTGGTTTAAGAGATCAGGATAGATTGGATGGAGCCTCAAATTTTGGATCTGCAAGGCTAGAATTTCTTTATTGTTGGAAGAGAATGGTATCAAGGAATATGTGACTAGTGTTGTAGTTGTACCTACAGATCCAATACAACTCTTAGCATACAAGAAGGATGATGCCAAGCTAAGAACGTTAATCCTTAATAGTGTCAAGGACCATATAGTTCCACATATCACTAAGATACAATGAAGAAGATGTTGGAAGTCCTTATGAATCTGTACCAGTATGCTACCACTAACAGGAAGCTGATTCTCAGAGAAAAGTAGAGGAATACCTAGATGAACAAGAGAGAAGACATTACAAGTTACCTCACCAGGCTTAGAATTGTCAAAGATGAGCTACCAGCTATGGGAGATAAACTAGATGACAATGAGCTAGTAAGAATAGCCCTAAATGGGTTTAGTAAGAAGTGGGATGTCTTTCTTCAAGTTATTAATGGATGATACACCTTATTGAGTTGGCATCGACTATGGAGTGACTTCACTCAGGAAGAGCTTAGACTCAGTCTTGTCAATAGAACCAACAATAAGAGTCATAAAAGTGAGATGGAATAGGAGAATGTTTCCCTAGTGGGAAAGGGAGAGCGAAGAAGGGGTCTAGCAAAGGATCAAATCCATAAAGTGAGAAGAAGGAGTTGTCTAAGGTCAATTGCTATGGTTGTCACGAGTTTGGCCACTATGTCAGTGATTGTCTACAAAGGAAGAAGAATGATAAGAAAGGAAAGAAGTAAGTGGCAGCTTTAGCAAGCGTAGATGAGCTCTCTAGTAGAATGAAGGATGAGTTTTCACTCATAGCTTGTATGGTTATCTCAACCTCACAGAGTGTTTGGTACATAGATAGTGTGGCATCGTTTCATATGACAGGAGTTAGAGATTACTTCTCTAGTTATAAGGAGGACACCATAATCCATATTTCTATGGGTAACATGTCAAAACTTAACTCACTTGGGAAAGGGACTATTTAGTTTCAAAGGGAGAATACCAAGCCAATTTCCCTTCATGATGTGTTGCATGTGCCAGTCTTAGGGATGAATCTAATTTCCATATATGTCCTCCAGGATAAAGGATACAATGTACTCTTTAGAGGGGTACATATGTTCATCAAGCATAAGGATTGGAAATCACCGATAGCTATTGGAGTTAGGAGCGGTCGCCTTTATAGGTTGCAATTTGATACTCCTAAGGTACTCATGAGCAAAAATAATCCTAGAGATCAAGGAGAGCTATGGAATAGAAGGATGGGCTATATACATCATGGAACACTTAAGTTTCTTTGTGAGATAGTGATAGGTATTCTAGAGGTGAGCATAGAGAACGATGATATATGTTGGGGAAGTTTGCATTTAAGAAAATTTTCCAAGGAGTAACACCTAATTCGGAGGTGTTCTGGATCTAGTACATTCAAATATATGTGGACTACTCTCAATGAACTCTCTTAGAAGATATGAGTACTTTGTTACTTTTATTGTTGATTTCTCCAAGAAGACCTTGATATACTTCCTTAAGGCCAAAGATGAGGTTTTCATTCACTTCCAAGAGTTCAAATATCTTGTAAAGAATTGACAAGAAGGAAGATAAAAGTTCTTTGTCTGACAATGGAGGTGAGTACAAAGAGAGTGAGTTCCTAGAGTTTTTCACTAGGGAAAGAATCAAGAGAGAGTTGAATGTTCCTTACAACCCTCAACAGAATGGGGTTGCTGAGAGGAAGAACAATTCTATAGCAAAGGCAACAAGGGCTATGCTGCATGAATAGAATGTTGCTTATGGGCAGAGGCATGTAATACGACAATACACATCTAGAACAGGGTTCTACATAAGGTACTAGGGAAGATGACACCAAAGGAAGCATCCACTAGGAAGAAGCCAAATGTCAGTCATTTAAGGATATTTGGAATTTTGGTATACTATCACATTCCAAGGGATACACATACCAAGTTAGATTAGATTACAGAGAGCGCGTACTCTATGGGGTACAGTGAGACCTCAAAGGCATATCATATATTTATTCCAGTGACTAGGAGGATTATAGTCAGATGTGATGTCAAATTCATTAAGGACAAGGAATTTAGAAGGTCTAGAGATTTGTCAGCAGATATTCAGAGTGAGTAACCAATAGAAGCTCCAAGGATTGCTCAACCTAATCAAGGGAAAAAAAGCTCGAGTACAATTTCTAGTACAACCACAAGCTCAAGTGTTGAGAGCTTATAGAATATGGAGCAACGGGTTTAGAAAATCCAAGAGATGCATGGCAGTAGGAACCATGAGGTTCAACAAACACATAAGGATACTTAGGAGTTTGTGGGAGCTCCTAGGATGAGTACTAGAGAACAAAGACAACTAATTAAGCTCAATGACTATGTGGCATTAGTCATTCAATTGGTAGATAGTGAGCCTTCCATCTATCAGAAGGCCACACAACATTAGGTGTGGTGAGATGTGATGGTTGAGGAGTATACTTCAATAATGTAGAATGATGTGTGGGAGGTTTTGACTAGGCTGAAAGACATGGTTTTTGTTAGATCACGTTGGATCTTTTAGATCAAACATGATGAAGATGGTACCATAAAGAATACAAGAAAAGGTTCGTAGCAAATGGGTTCTCTCAGAAGGAGGTAGTGGACTATGAGGAGACATTTTCTCCAATGGTCAGGTATACTTCTATATGATCTGTGATCTCATTTGCAGCACATATAGGATGACAGATTCATCAAATGGATGTCAAGATAGCGTTCCTCAATGGCGAGTTGAAAGAGGAGCTAGATACATAGAACAACCTGAAGGCTTTGCAACACACAACAAAGAGACCTACATGTGAAGATTTAAGAGAGCATTGTACATACTCAAGCAGGCTCCCAGATGATGGTATGAGGGCATTGATAGTTACTTCCAGGGAATGGGCTTTGTGAAGAGTGAGGGAGATGATAACCTCTAATACTTGGTGGTTGGAGGTGAGGTTCTCATTCTTGTACCATATGTCCACCTGATAACTTGTTTTAAATAGGTTCACTAGGGCTCATAGAGGAGTGCAAGAGGACCTTGTAGTAGAGTTTGAGATGAAGGATTTGGGACTTATGCGCTATTTTCTAGGCATGGAGGTGTTCCAGATTGATGGAGATATTTTCTGTGGACAAGGGAAATATTGCATTAAAATCTTGAAGAGGTTCAGGATGGAGGATTGTAAATCCATGTCTACACTCATGATCACAAATTGGAAGAAGGTAGACACATCAAGGGAGAAGGATGTAGATCCTACTCTATATAGGTAGTTGATTGGTTCTCTCATGTATCTGGTCAACTTGAGGCCAGATATATCTTTTCGCAGTAAACTCTCTTAGTCAGTTCATGGTTGAGCCAAAGAGAGTGCATTGTATAGCAGCAAAGCATGTGCTATGTATTATTTGTGAAGTACAATTGAGTAAGGGATTAGATATTCTCGAGGTGAAGGAATCAAGTTGATAGGCTATACTAACATATATTGGGAAGGGAGTACAATGGACAAGAAAAATACCTTAGGGTGTTGTTTCGGTTTGGGATCAAGGGTTGTCTCTTGGTTCAACAGGAAATAGAAGTTTGTGGCTCTGAGTTCTATAGAATAATAATACATAGTAGCTAGCATGGCAACTTGTGAAGCTATATGGCTTCAAAAGTTGGTAGTATCCTTGTTTTCTATGAGGGTTGAGACTACATTGATACATTATGACAATCAAAGTTGCATTAGGTTATCTGAGAATCTGGTGTTTCATGATAGGTCTAAGCATATAGACATCAAGTATCACTTCATCATGGATTGTGTACAGTGGGGAATTGTTCAGCAACAATACATACCTATAGAACAACAGGTGGAAGACATTTTGACAAAGGCATTGGGGAAGGAAAAATTCATCTTCTTCAGAGATAAGTTGGGTGTCATGCAGAATAGCTTCCTCTCTAAGAGGGAGTGTTAGTTGGGGTAGCTTAGATAGTTGTTTATCCATTTTTTAGAATTTAGTATTTAATTGTTTTTCTGGTAACTTTGGCTAGTGTGAGGATAATAATTTATTAATTAATTAATTTCCTTAGACACACCTAGTAACCAATTTGGTTAGGGTTTGTTAAGGTATTTTTTTATCTCATTCGTTGATTGAAATTAAATCTTGGTCCTTGGTTTTCCAAAGAGGGTAGTATAAAAGGGGGTCATTGGGCATTTGGAGAACACACACCTGAAGATAATCTGTAGTGTTAGCAAATGAATTTGTAGTGTTAACAAATAGATTTACAGTGATAGCAAGGGAGAAGTCATAGTGTACGAGATAGTACTAGGAGAATCTCAGTAGGAGGATTTGGGAGATTGTCAAAGCTTTGCTAGTAAGAGCCAAGCAATTTTATTTATCTCTTGGTTTTCTAAAGTTTAATAAAATTCATCATCTACAGTACCGGTTTTCCCTCTAGGGTTTTTCCAGGGATAATTTATGCAAAAATATTGTGTACATTATGTTGCATATTTCTTTCTATATTTTTTATTTATGAAGTTGCAGTTGTGTTATTATTTAATGTTTACTGTGAATTAAGTTTTGATAGTTAAATAATTTGTATAAGATAGGAGATTAATAATCAGTAACTGCAATAGAATTTTTGCAAGGCCAACCTGCATAACTAGAACATATTGGTATGGATGTTGAATTTTAACCCTTGCATCAATATTTAGAATAATATGCAAACCTTCAAGAATCTTGTCTTAAAACAATCTAAGGCACAATTCTTGTGCTACTTATTTCCATTCTCCCACAATTATTATTGAAGAAAGAAAAATTGTTTGTATGTCAGTATCAAGATGGTATATATGGTCTATGTGGATGAATGATAATCCCAAAATCTCCATGATGATATGCACAATTAGTTTTTGTTTGTTGTGAAGCTTAATGGTTTTCTGAATGTTTCTTGCCATGATAGAGACCATAAGAGAAGTCCATCTATTGTCTTATAAGAGTCTAATAGGGGTATCCATGACCAAATTACTTGAATCTAAGACTTGAGCACATTTCTTCCCAAAAGATTTTGATGGTAATTGAATGTTTATAAAAGCCACAATCATTATTTCTCATGCTAAATTACCTATATGGATTGAGGAGGACACTACATTTAGATACATTGAATGTTGTCGATATCATATATATTTTTAGTGTCAATACTCATCATCTTTCCCGGTTTAGATTTTCAAAGGGCTAAATTTGGCTACCCTTATATGAAATCTTAGCCTTCCTATGTCTCGATATATTCTAAATTAAATTCTAGTTACCCTATTGATAAGACTTCTACTGATCGTGTCAGCTTTAGCATGAGATGTAGTTGTAGAAACTTCTGCTAATTATCAAATCATTACTAAATTCATCAATGGAAATCCTTCTACCAAGTGTGGAGCTAAATTGGCCATCTTTTTCATTTAATCAATCACTAACTTTAAATCATTACTGTTAATCATAATGAGATATTTGGTCTGTTAAAGAAATGTCATTTGTTTAGTCTCTGGTATTCTCTTCTTCAAAATATCACCACTTGTCTTGTCAATCCCTCCAATTAAATTGCACTTATGATACAATAAAACCTCCATAGCTCTATGAATATGGAAATACCAACTTTTTTTTTCTCCTTGTCACTTATTTAGATATCCCCACCATTTAAACCATAATTCTTAAATAGTTATCCCTCCATAAACAAGGATTTGGAAATTTAAATTTAATATGACCATTTTATAACACCTTAATTTCACCAAGATTCATACCTTGTCATCCATCACTATCAATCCTTCAATTATAAGTGATTTGAACTCAATATTGAAGAAGAATTATCTACTGTTCATAAAATGCTACTATTCTATCATTCTAGTCATGACTACATTTCTTCTCTCCTTTTATTTTGAAGTCCCTTCTATTTAAATCTAGAGTCTAAAATGGTTATCCCTGCGAAATTGACTTGTTTATTATCAGACATATTAGTTTTGAGTGATTTGAATTTGAAATTGATGAAGTATTATTATTTATGAGTTCCTCCAAATTATCTTTGTTGTCCATTAAAATGCTATTGTTTTAAAACTACATTTCTTCCCTTGTTTTATTTAAATGTCCCATCTGTTGACATATCTGATGTAGTGATGGTAAGTGTATTTTGGTGATGACAGTGATTTATTTTTTTTAAAGGCAAAAATGGCTGAGCCATTATAATATATTAAAGTTTAAGAGATTTAAACTGCTTCAAGGGCTCAAGAGGGAAAGAAGCAAGGAAGAAAACCCTCTATTCCAACCCATACAATTAAAAACTTACAATAGACCCACTTAATTACTAAGGCAATGATGGAAAATTCCATAGAGAACTACTATACTCAAAAATATGTTTGTAGAGCATGACTATAACTTCCACATCGACTAATAGGGAAAAAACTAATGCCGGTCCTTCTGAAGCTACAACCTAGCTTGTGAAAACATAGTAACACCCTTAAGGTGAAATCCCCAATCAAAAACGGTCCTTGGGATCCAAATTTACTAATCACTCACTTTAGCTTTCCCTTTGGTTGAGCCTCTGTTGACTTGGGAAGTTGTAGAAGATACAAGAGTAGTGATAGTTGGTGGAGACGCCTTTGTTTCATCATTCTCCGCAAATTCCAGCACAATGGAGATTCTTTCAAAAAATAGGAACACATTTGCCACCATCCCACTGGGGAGAACGTCCATAAACTTTATAATTTCTCTCCTTAGGTGTTGGAGATCATGTCCCTCCAAAGCCAACTTAAGAATATCATACAAGCGTGCAAACTCCTTTTTATTTTTTAAATGAGCAAGAGAATAGAGACCCCCAATCTAGGCCTTAGATTCCCGTAGCTAATACCCTCTGAGTGCCACGTAGAGCTCCCCTTTCATCACAAATTTTGGATTTAACAACTTAGTGGCCATTTGGAGGAATATTCTATAATCTGGAAGCATTTCATACCAATTTGAAAAAAACATGGAGACTACCTGGGTATGAGAGATGTTTCTTGGGACATCTGGTAGTAGGATACTGTTATGCCCCGTATACCCATCCCTACATTTTGTAGGCAAAATGTTGGGTC
This sequence comes from Thuja plicata, assembly GCA_018584345.1. Classification (NCBI taxonomy): domain Eukaryota; kingdom Viridiplantae; phylum Streptophyta; class Pinopsida; order Cupressales; family Cupressaceae; genus Thuja; species Thuja plicata. Next base: position 2,597,000 of record MU223746.1, read on the forward strand.
CCCCTTTTTCACTTTTGCTTTTCCTTTGGTTTCTTTGGTTTCTTTTTTTTTTTCCCTCCGGGATTTGCTTCCGCGAGGGTTGTTTGTCTTTTTTTTTGTCTCCTTGTGCCTCCGGGACCCAGTCCTAGAGTTTTTTTTGTTCCTAAGTCATCTTGATCCTGGACTCTAGGATTCTCTGCCATCATGTCTTCTTTTGTTGGAAGGTGTGGCTACATGGAATCCCCGGGCCTGGAGTTTGAAGGTTTTTCCTATTTCAGAGTTTGTGGAGAGGACACAACGCATTTTTACCCTATGGGTATAAATAGAAGTTGTCTATCATTTTCACAATTACCATGATCAAACACTTAGAGCACTCAAAGTGATTTTAAGATGATTAAGGCAATCTAAATAATGTTTTTCTCCCTGTGCTTAGTGGTTGATTGAACAGTGATTTGTAGTGCTTCCTCGTGGTTGCTTGAAGGTGAACTTGTTGTAGAGCGCCTCCCGTGCTCGTCTTTCCTGCATTCCCCATGTTTTCAGGTAGGCCTTCGACTCTCTCCTCTCTAGTTTTTGGTTCTCTATTTCTCACTTCTGTCTAGTTTTGGTTTGTCTATTTTGTTTTCATTTCACCACATATTTTATGCTGGATTTTCTATCACCTCCCGTTGGTGGGTTGGCTCTGCCAGAGGGTTGTTTGCCCTTTGTGAAATTGTAGTTTAGTGTATATTTTGTACATTCTTTTAGAATGTTGTAAGTGCTCATGTATAATGTGTATATTGTACATCTTCCTGCATATATCTGTATATACATCCATTTTTTGGTCAACCTACAAGTTTGTTTTGGCTCTCGCCATGTTTCGGCCCTCTGTAAATTTGTATTTTGTATATATCCTATGTATATTCATCCATTTGTGTCAAAATTTTTGTGCTCTATCATGACCACACTCATGTTGTCGAGCTCGTCAGAGAGAGACTCTACCACGGTTCAAACTTGACATCTCGCTGGTTCGAACCATGGCATCTTTCTCTCTCCTTTGTCGTGTCATCTTAATGGAAGGATTAATTTCCTATGAGTGGGCATTCAAATCCCATCCCATCTGGCATTAACTTCCCCCGTATCAACCCACTTATTTCCATTAATGTCATTACGCCAGCTGTTACGTGGCCATGTGATGACCCATGTCATCCAAGTACGGCTCATTGCCGGTCACGTTGACAATGGCTAGTTCCTCTGGACTCTGGGTGCTGAGGAGCCCCTAGATCTTCATCCCATTTTTTCACCTAAGCTAATGCCCTAGAATCCCTAGGTGTTGATCAGAATCCAACCCATGTTAACTTTAATCTTCCAGGATTTTTGATGCATGCTAACACATTTTTGGGCAGGTGCGAAGTGGTGGTAAATTCCCCGAAGTCCTTAAAGTATTTTTTTATCATATCATGTATTAACGGTTCTCTGGTCTTGCAAATCACCACAAATTGATCAAAATGTTAGAAGTGATTGCTCCTCTTGATAGCCCGGAGCTGCCTACTACCTCCACTCGGGCAGCTACAAAAAATAAGGCAGAAAAGATGCTGGCCAAGCTGTCGCTAACTTCCAAGTACTCAAAGAAGGGTGCTCTCATAGGGTCCAAGGTGGAATCTAAATTGCAAGATATAATAGACACAGAGCCTGGACTATGGGATGAAATGCAAGGCTTGGTCCAAGCCATTTACCAATAGAGGACCGCCAGAGACAATATGGAAAAATACTTGGCCACCTCTAGGATTATTAAAGCTGCAAGTTTTCCCTGCTCGATGCAAGCACCAGAGCTGATACTCCAACTGGCGATGCTCTATAATGCCTCCACTCAGGTTGTTTTTCTTCCTGATCCCTAACCGCTACATTATCCAGTGACTATCGTCAATCTGGACGCAGTAACTTATGCTTTAGGGCTAGAGATCCCATAATTCAAAGGGATCGTTGTTCTCTCTTGGTCCACGTCATTAAAGGAATTCGAAGAAGCTTCCCTTCTCTCTCGGCAACATCTCAACACACATAGGTTAAAGTTCCCGAGAAGGGACTACAAAAAGATGAAACTAGAGATTCCCCATGGGGATTTTAAAGAACCTATTTAGGCGGGCATCATGTTTCTATGCAGGATCTTTGGAGAGCCCCATGGCTAGGATTTCTCAACATGGATGTATTACTTTCTCTACTGCATAACTACTCACAGTCAGACTTTTAATTGGGCAGCCATCATCGCCAACCATGTGGACACACAGCTAAAAGGTGTCCTCCAGACCCCAAGTTCCACATGACATCTTATGTACTATAGGCACTGGCCCAACAAAGACCCACTTTTCAGGGTTTGCAGGCAGTGGACATTCTCAGGAATGGGTCGGGTCAATTGGCACCATGGGATCATTATCCCTGGGTCCAATGGGAATGAAGCTTCTTAGATTTTTGCAGGGTAAATGATGCCTTCATTTACCAAAATATTTTGACACTTACTCAGGATTTTGGCTACCGGTTGTCGCAAGAGGCGATGAACCTGGTGAGTAATTATGGCCATTATTTCATTCAATTACAACAGCATACATACATTTAGGTGATCATCTTTTCTGGGAAGCCCTACCTTCTTCCTCGATATTGCGGGGATCAAATCATTCTTTTAGAATACTGTAGATAGATTTTGGAGCTGCACGCCCTCTTCACATTGAAGAAGGTTACCAATGTCCCATTCCCAATCTCTTGTGGGAACTATTCTTGTAGTCTTGCCGCAGTAAAGGAGGTAGACAATGAACTGAAGAGTCTAGGGTTGGTGGAATTCCACCATACCAAGAATAATTTTGATCCACTGGGCAAGATAGGAACGAAATTGCCCTAGGCGTTTGACCCCCATACAAGTGATATTGAAGACTTTTGTTATGCCCTGCATCCCCGTCCCTACATTTTGTGTGCAAAATATTGGGTCCCCCTTTTTTTTCTTTTTTGCTTTGCTTTTTGCTGCGGCTTTGCCTTGTCTTTCTTTTTCTTTTGTTTTCTTTCTCCGGGGTTTTCTTCCCCGGTGTGTGTTGTTTTCTTGGTTTGTTTTTCCCCTCCGGGATCCGGGATCCCAGATCTCGGAGGTCATCTTTTGTAGGAAGATGGATTCTGGACGCCAGAATTTTTTGCGATGATGTTCCTAAGTCTTAAGAACATCATCGTAAGGAATCCCCGAGCCCGGAGTCCGGAGATTGCGCCTGACCTAAAATCTCCGGAGGGAGGAGGATTACTTTTTCACCGCAGGTATAAATAGACTTACCTGTCATCGTCACACTTACCGCGATTAAAACCTTCAAGCACTTAGAGAAAAATAGAGCATTTTCAAAGCGATTAGCAGAGCATTTACAAAGATTTTGTGATAATCAAAGCTTAACACCTTCTGTTGTTCTCAGACATACGCAAGTGCTTCGTGGTGGTGATCTTGGCAACTTAACGACTCAAGTTGTTGCAGAGTTCTCTCGGTAATCCCTCCTTTCCTCTGCCCTCTACATTTTCAGGTTGGTGTTCTCCTTTCCTCCTCTCTGCTTTGCTTCCATTTTCTAGTTCTTCCTTGGGTTTGCTTGGTTTCATTTTCATTTTGCTTTGTTTCTCTGTCGTGTTTGGCTTGTTTGTCTTTTGGTTTCGCCGCCCGTTGGCGGGTCGGCTCTACCAGGAGGTTGTCCACCTCCTGTGTAGAGGTTGTTTGTCTATAAATTCTGTAAGTAGCATATAAATAATGTAAATGGCTGTATGTATTTGTTTCTGCCTTGTTTGGTTTTCCCGCGGGAGTCGCCCGTGTGTATATTCATGAATATATCTATAGATAACCCTTGTATATCTCCTTTGTTCCATGTATATACCCCTCAGCTCTATGTATATCCTTCTGGGTGGTTTGACAAGCTGGTCGAGTCGCCCTTGCTTCTAGTTTTCCGCCTTCAAGCTTGTTTTTGAGGTAGAAAACCACCTGTTTGAAACTTGGCTCTCGGCTGGTTTCAAACAGGCAGTTTTCTCTCTCCTCCATCAAGGCTGTCAGAGCCCCATTTATTTCCCATGTGCGCAATTACTTCTGGCCAAGTGGCTTTCCCTTTTCACGCGTTCGAACAGTTGGCTCTGCCGCCAGTGCCATCACATCCATTCAATGCCAGCGCGCGTGACGTCCACGTGGACCTACCTCCACGTTCTTCTTTGATAACGGTCATTTCTCTGGGCCTCAGGCCTCTTTCCACCATTCATCTTATGTCTTCGTCAAGTGTGATAAAATTTCCTGGACCCGGAGATATAATGAAAATCCTAAGCTTGTGTTTTGCTTTTCAAATACTTATGCGTAAAACTAACTTTTCAGGAAAAGCGAATGGCGTGGTGGTAAGATCTCCGGACCCTGGAGTTACTATTTTCTTTTGATAAATATGTTCTGACAGTCGCTTTGTCTTGCAGGTCTGGATTTCATTTCACAAACATGACTGAGGCATCCGCATCATCTCCTCTCAAAAGTCCAGAGTTTCCATCCACAACCGAGACCAGGGCAGCAACAAAGTCAAAAATAGAGAAGGCCCTGGCAAAGCTGCCCCTCACCATGAAGTTTGTGCAGGATGAGGAGATTGTGGGCTCAAAGATTGAGTCCAAGCTAAAATTGATGACCGACGCCAGTGTCGGGACCTGGGCAGAAATGCAGGCCCTGGTAAAGATAATGCACATCCAGCGACAGGCTGGAGACAAAATAGCAATCAACCTCGGAGGTTTCGGAATCCTCAAGGCAGCTTGCTTCCCATGCTCCGTGCAGTCTCCGGAGCTTGTTCTAACCCTGGCTACCAACTATAACTCTTCTGTCTAGGCCGTTATGTTAGCAGCTGTAGAGCCTACGGGATTCCCCACTCCACTGGTGTCCCTTGACATAGTTACTTTCCAAGCAGGCCTGGGTATCCCGCAATTTGATAGGGCCTCGGTGGTCACAAGGACCGACGCCTTGAAACAATTCAATCAACTGGAGGATGCTGCCCGGGTGTACATGAACACCAATTGGCTCAAGGTCCCAAAGAGGGATCCAAAAAGAATGAAGATAGATATCCCCCGCTCCGAATTCAAGGAAAGCATCCAAATGGGGATGATAGCATTGGCCCCGGTATTTGGGCAACCCTCCGCCCAGAAATTTGCAAAATAGATGTACTATTTCCTCCTGGGCATCTCCACTAAGGGAGAATTCTTCGACTGGGTGACAATAATCTCTAATCATGTCGACTCCCAGTTCTTGCAATTGAATGAGAAGAAGAAGTTCTACATGACTTCTTATGTTTTCTGGGCTTTGGCCCAACAGAGGCCCCACTCCAATGGCCTGCTTACAAATGGCGTTCTCGGGATTGGCCTGGGATAGAAAGCACCATGGGACCATTTCCCATAGATTCAATGGGAGGCCAGCTTCCCCAGTTACTACCGGGTAAACGACTCCTTCCTTTACTACCATCTGCTCACACCTACCCGGGATGTCAGGTACCGCCTGTCTACTGAGGTGATGAAATTGGTTAGTAGTTATGGGCACTACTACATTCAATTCCAGTAGCATACATACATTAGGGTCGCCGGCTTCTCTGGGAAACCCTACTTATTTCCCAAGCATTGCGGGGACAAGATCGTGCTGCTGGAATATTGCCGGTAGATGATGGAGCTACATACCCTCTTGGCCCACAAGAAGGTCCCCAACGTTTTGTTCCCAATCTCCTGTGGGAACTACACCTGCAATCTGGCCGCCACGAAGGAGGCAGACAATGAATTGAAATGTTATAACTTGTAGGAATTTTATCTGGCACAAAATTTTTTTGATCCGCATGGCAGAATTACAGCGGCACTGCCCCAGGCTTCGGAGCCCCACCACGCACAGATGGAAGACTTCTGGGCAGATCGCCAGGATGACATGGATGTACGCAGCCGGCATTATGATAGAATGATGGCCGGAATGATGCAGGAGCTAAAGCTCCAGAGGTTCCCGCCGGGCTTCTCAGACGACGTCCCCACCATAGATCCCTAGTACAAAGAAAAGGGGATTAACAAAATGCCACTGCCGGCAATGAATTGGGCCACCCGGGCAGAGCATACGATTGAGGACTTCGCTCGGGAAGCAGTCGAGCGAAGTCATGCCTATTTTAAGAAGGCGTGCCCTGGGAGTCTGCGCCTAGCCTCCAGACCGGTACCAAAAGTGACACCACCGCCGGTACTGAAATTGACTCCGGGGGCCAGGACTTCCGCACAAGGCGCAGACAAAGGAAAGGGGATAGCTGCGACACCCACCGCGCGGAAGTCCCCATTCAGGAGCAGATCAAGCAATCTGTGGTAGCCTCCCAGCAAATGAGGGAGAAGTTGATCACAAGGCTCGCCACTCCCCCACTAATGGCCGGACCAATTCATCCTCCTTCCTCCCCATCGCTGGCAGCCTTAATGGTGAAGGCAATGGGGGTGGATCCCACGGAGGCAGCAGCAATAGCCGATGCTGGGCTGCCTCTGATCACCAGGAGGAAGAGAAAGCACATCAAACAGCCCAAGGCAGAACCAGCGCCAAGGGCTTCCCTCCCAAAAGAAGTGGAAATCCTTTCTTCCAGGTCCCTGGAACCGGAGAAGGAAACAGAGCAGGCAGACATCCCAGCCAGTCCCCCTCCGGAGGAGGAGTTCGACGTATTTGCAGCTGATGAGTTCAGAAATCTGCAAGGGGATGATATACAAGCGTAGACAGAAGTCCCAGAGCAAGAGAAAGAGGCTGTGGATCCAGAGGACCTGGAATTATAAGCTGCAGAACAAGAAGAGCAGCAAACAGAAGAAAAGAGGCGAGAACCGGAGGTTATCTCCGGGGCCCCAGGAACAAAAGGTCTGTGAGTGGACCAACAACCACCAAGTGAATGGATGGCATCCGCTGGGGAACCCAGACCTGGACCTTCGGGATCAACCGTAACCCCAGCCACCGTGTTCCCAAGGCCACTCCCGGGGGCAACCTTCGGGCAGGTTATCACAGTGGCCCAAAATTTAAATCTTGGCCTGATACCTCCCCTATTGCCAACAGACGAGGAAGAAGAAGAGCAGCAGCATGAAGAAGAAATCCCTGAGGAAGCTGACCAGGGTCCAGACACATCAATTGACATCCAGGACCAGGCTGAGGAAACATAAATTGAAAAAAATGTTGCTAAAGAAGAGGTTCTGGCAGGGAGAGAAACAGACGAAGTACATGTTGAAAAGGAGCAGCCGCCACCGGACACCGGGAGAGAATCTAAAGAACAAACTCTGGCAGGAAGGCCACCTCTCCCACCTCCATGGCTGGCAGAAAATAGGAAAAGAAAAACCCAATCCACTCTGACAGTCCCTCTCTACCTGGCCGAAATGATGGCCTTAGCCTAGGCCCCGGCAAAAATGAAGAAGGCCCAGACAGTTCATACCCTTCGGACTGGGCCGGGCCGAGAAATAGTTGCAGTAGTAGCAATGCCTCCCCCAGACGCTGATGAAGCGACCATGGATCCCACGGATTATAATATCGCAGAGGTATCCTTGGGAAAAAGGGGAAAGCAGGGCGAAGTGGACTTGCTTAAAGAGGCAACAAGGGCAGTGGAGGCCCGATATGAAAAGGAGGCCCAGAGGCTCAAAGCAGAGAAAGAGAAAAATGCAAACCTTATGGGGTTGCTTGCAGAGCTGGCCCGACCCATCAACGCCGCCCCTCCACAGAACTCCACATCAGAGGAATTACCGTAGAGAGACATAGACTCCCTGCGGGTAATAAAAAAGAAGGCCCAGGCAGTAGACGAATGGGTCACTCTACAGATAGGAAACACCCGGCGTTTCCTAGCGGCCACTCTCCCAGATTTATATACGGCCCGGCAGATTATGTGCCAGGAAGAAGCACTGATTGAGCAATGGGAGAGTGACGTCGAGAATTACCAGGCATGGAAGGTAGAGCTCGAAGAGCTCCTCACCCTGGGGGAAGACATAATTTTTGAATTCAGAATTCTGGGTGAGGAATCATTTGATTTTGTAAGGGCTCAGCACTCTAGACTGGACCTCACATTGGAGGTAACCAAGCAACTGGTAGAGTCCTTACAGGAAAAAGTAAACATAGTGAATTATTCTTCCAATCTGTACAAGTCATTTGTAATAAAGGCTTCCGGGGTTGATCCCCTTGGTACAAATACTTATACCCCCGAGGAGTCAGTTTTGGGGAATTTTGATGAAATGATGGCATCTCGGTATCAATCTCTAGAGGGGATGGATGGGGCCCGAATGGCGAAACTGACCAAAATGGTGCTTAAAGGCCATGATGCCGTGAAGATGGCAGATGAGTTCAGAAATAATATTCCGGACCTGGGGGAACAAGTTGAAGTGGCCAGGCACAGCAGGGCCAGCCTAAGAAAGATTGATGAAGATGGCATTTTCTGCATCTTTCAGGCCTTCAATGATAATAAACATCCTTGAGCATTGTCCGGGAACCGGGGAAACTTGAGTATTAAGCATTCTTTATTCTTTTGGGGACATAAGTTCCTGGATCCCGGAGTTCCGGATCCAAAAATTTTGTATTCTTTAAAGTGATCCTTGTCCTGGTCCCCGAGGCCGATCGATCACTTTCAGAAGTAGTTAATAAGACTATCAGAAGGTAGTTGGCCACATCAAGAGGCATTGGCTCGGCAGTTGGTTTCTGACAGGGTGGTCTTCTTAAGGTGCCGTTCAAAGGTACATCTGGCACGTTGGAGACAGGGCGCTGCATTTCCCATTTATGAGGCATGTAGCCTCGATCCCCGGAGGACCTACTTCCTTCTTTCTTCTCTTTGGCTCTCTTCCCGAGGTTGATTCTTCCGATATATATTTTTGTCTTCTTCTTCTGACATGGCAGACCTATTCAGTCTCTAGGTCTTTTGTAGGGTGGCGTAGGTAGTACCGGCCCCCAGATATTGTATTTTATTGAAGCACAATAAAATAGGGTTAGGGTTAGAGAGTTGTATAAATAGGCAAATCGGCCCATTTCCAAGGGTCGGCGAAATTGATGATTTTGTTGTCCGTAAGAAATAGCAAAGCGATTTATAGTTTTAGTTGCAGAGCTCAATGCTCCATTGTTCTGTTCTTGGTAGTTAGATGCTCCCCTGGAGCCACTATTGTATCACGCACCAGTGCTTGCTGGACTAAACTTTAATGAAGAAGGAAGGGTTCTTGGCAATGATGTTGTTAGCGTCCCTGCTTCTGAGTTAATGGTATTTCATGTTTTAATGTTCTGCATGTCCTCTACTCTGATATGTTAAAAGTAAATTAACGACCTCTTTATTCCGCTATTGATAAAATGCTAACTGATGGTTGTGTATTTCTTCGGTATTTAGTGTAGTCTTTCAGAGTATTGTTGATGTTCCGGACATTTTAGCATGACTGTAGTTAGATAAATGTTTTTAACCCTGCAGGATCTTTTTCATTTTATTCGCTAAGTGTAGAATGCTCTGGGAAACCCTTACTGTTCTGAATCTCTGGGAGAATGAGTTGAAGTAACCAGCTATCCCCCTCGAAAATAGTAACCTCTCCCAACTGAGCCCCGCACCGTCGTGACCCAACACCCAGGTGCTTGAAGGCCTGGAGGATTTATTTCCCCCGGACAACCTTTGCAGGCAGAGTTGGCCGATTTCCCTGGAACTCGGTGACAACTTATGACTGTTGGCAGACCCGGTCAGCAAAACCCCGTCAACAGAAACTGGCGCTAGAAGGAGGGCATGAACTCATCCCCCTCCCAAGATTCTGATTTTACACCTCCTAAGGTTTCCCTGAGTTGTAGTTTTAGGAGATGAGCCTTTAGTGGGATTGGGTTCATTTCCCCAGCTAAATTTGAAAGAGTCCTTAGGTCTGCCCCGAACGCCGGAAGGTTTGTCGAACTCGAGCCTCCTGCTTGAAAGAAATGAACATCGAAAGTCTTACCAGCCACTGTTGTCTGGGGGTCTACCCTACCCCTGAATACTCAAATTCCCCAGACAGTCCCGGGAACCAATACCCAAACTACCCAACATATAGTTCCCCCAATGGCTGCATATTTCAGAAATACCGGGTCCCCAATGGGCACTTTTTCAGGCGCAATCAACGACTTACCCTCTCACCTAGAGAAGATTTGCCCGTGATATGAGCACTTAGGCTCACGGACCGCAGAAGAACATTTACATGCATACAAAGATGCCATGAACTGACACCGGATCCAGCATGAGGATGTTGTGACCCGCATGTTTCCCCTGTCCTTAGGACAAAGCGAGTTGAACTGGTACCTAAACCTTCCCGCGAATTCCATCAACACTTGGCAGGATATGGAGGACGCCTTCTTGGCTGCCTTTCACGTACATGTGGACCCAGCTTGGTCCCACAGCCAGTTCATCTCCATTTGGAAGGAACCCAATGAACCTCTTGCAGCATTCAATCACAGGTTCCAGCGTGCCCTGAAGAGGTGCACAGGCCCTTTTGTCCCATCGCCAGACGTTACCATACAGACATATCTTAATGTGATGGACCCTTTTGTTGCCACTCTCCTGTGGAGAACAACCGCCCCAAGCGACCGGGACACTTTGGCAAAAGTCTACAACCTGGCCTTAGAGTTGTCCCGCGGTCTCAACAAATCCTCGGGCGGGATTGGGTAGAACACGCCTTTCAATATGATTCCCGGCGGAACTGCTTATGCCGGGGGTTACAATCCCAGTCTGGCAATCGGTGCCCCCTCGATGGCGGTGAATCCCCCGCCACCTTTGATAGACCAACAGGCATGATATGTTTACCCCTCCCAGACCCAAATGACATCGGGTCCAGAAGTCTTCCCTTAGAATCAGCCACAACAAACACAACAGACTCAAACACAACCGTCTGAAGTGCCCTTCTTCCAGTCATCTGCGGCTAGAGGATTGCTGCCTTCGACTCTGGTTAATCCTACTGCTTTCCTAGGAAGCCAACAACAGCCACAACCATCCCATTATGACGCTAACACTCAGTTGACCACCGAGGTTGAATCCCTCCGGTGGATGCTGTCCACTCTGACCATGGACATGGGTCAGCTGAAGGCGGGATCCTACGCATCCCAGACCTCATATTCCCAGAGAGGGAATATCTTCTCCGACCAACGAAACAACAATGTCGGGGGAAGGAACTTCAACAACAGGCCTAGGCCTAACCAACAATAATGGAATAATAATGCTAACACCGGAGGCCCACCTCCGAACCAAAACGCCAACCAAAGTGGTGCTGGACCATCCCATTTTACGCTAGTCGGAGACTTCCAGCCTATGAATAATTAGTGTCGGCTGCACGATACAGGTTCGCACAATGAAGTGAATTGTGCCACTTTGAAGAAAGTCATAATGATCTCCCAGCTGGACAGGCAGCAATCGCACGATACCGCTCCCCCGGAGCCCCCTGTCCAAGAGCAAACCCATAGTGCCTTCACCTGTGACACCATCTTCTTCGGTACTTCCGGAGAAGATGAAGAAGAATCTGAACTATAGGGATTCTTTGATGAATCCATCCCGCCCTTCAAGGCCAACGCCTTTACCAACCCGTGGCCTCCATACAATACCCGAAGCCAGGCGGGTAAAGGACCAACTTACACGCCCGTACCTCCTACCAAAGATACTCCTCCTCCCCGGAGTAATGCAACTAATCGACCCGTACCTCCAAAAGGTCCTAGCTCTAACCAAGAAAAATATCTCACAGGGGAAAATCACCAGTTCCCGGGAGGAAGATTTGACATCACGAAGGCGTTAGAGCAGACCACCACCTCCATGACCCTGATGGAGGTTTTGTTAAATTGTCCCAAGTAGAAGAAGTCCCTTCTGAATCTCTTAGGGAACCCAGAAGCAGTTAGCCGCCCACCCAAGACTGTCTCGTTCGAAGATACTAATGCGGCTGTCTTCCAGGGAAATAATGAGGATCCTCCCTTCCTACTAGGCCTAAACATTTACGGCAAAAATATACATAACTGCTTAGTAGAATTCGGAGCTTCTGGTAACATCATGCCCTTATCCATTTGTCAGAAGCTCAGACTCCACCCCACCCTGTCTAATGGCGCAGTGATCCAACTAGATAAGACTGTTGTAAAGATGGTGGGAGAGCTGAAGAACGTCCGGATACACCTTATCCAGGACCCCAGGATAGCCAGCATCATTGACATCCAAGTGGTGGATATCCCAGAGACTTACGGGATATTGCTGAGTCAGAATTGGTCTAAGTCCTTGAATGGATACTTTTCGATCGACTTCACCCACTTATGGCTTCTGTGGGAAGGAGAATCCAATCAGATCCGGGTCGAAAGTGAACCTCGGATGAAACAGGCCCTTACCGAAGTTGGGAGGGTCAATGAAGTCCTTTTCTCTGAGTCTTCTCTGGGGGTGTACCGACCTCTTGAAATCTTAACATTTGATTTCATCCCCGGAGAGGATCCCGTAGTATTG
>MU223746.1:2619504-2670332 GCA_018584345.1 Thuja plicata
CCGCGAAGATGGAAGATGAGTTTAGAAATAATGTTCCGGACCTGGGGGAACAAGTTGAAGTGGCCAGGCACAGAAGGGCCAGCCTAAGAAAGATTGATGAAGATGGCATTTTCCGCATCCTTCAGGCCTTCAACGATAATAAATAGCCTTGAGCATTCTCCGGGAACTGGGAAAACTTGAGCATTAAGCATTCTTTATTCTTTTGGGGACATAAGTTCCCGGATCCCAGAGTTCCAGATCCAAAAATTTTGTATTCTTTAAAGTGATCCGTGTCCCAGTCCCTAAGGCCGACTGGTCACTTTAAGAAGTAGTTAATAAGACTATCAAAAGGTAGTTAGCCACATCAAGAGGCATTGGCTCGGCAGTTGGTTTCTGACAGGGTGGTCTTCTTAAGGTGCCGTTCAAAGGTACACCTAGCACGTTGGAGACAGGGCACCGCCTTTCCCATTTATGAGGCATGTAGCCTTGATCCCCAAGGGATCTACTTCCTTCTTTCTTCTCTTTGGCTCTCTTCTCGAGGCCGATTCTTTTGATGTATATTTTTGTCTTCTTCTTCTGACATGGCAGACCTATTCAGTCTCTAGGTCTTTTGTAGGGTGGCGCAGGTAGTACCGGCCCCCAGATATTGTATTTTATTGAAGCACAGTAAAATAGGGTTAGGGTTAGAGAGTTGTATAAATAGGCAAATCGGCCCATTTCCAAGGGTCGACAAAATTGATGATTTTGTTGTCCGTAAGAAATAGCAAAGTGATTTTTGGTTTTAGTTGCAGAGCTCAATACTCCATTGTTCTGTTCTTGGTAGTTAGATGCTCCCCTGGAGCCACTATTGTATCACGCACCAGTGCTTGCTGGACTAAACTTTAATGAAGAAGGAAGGGTTCTTGGCAATGATGTTGTTAGCATCCCTGCTTCTGAGTTAATGGTATTTCATGTTTTAATGTTCTGCATGTCCTCTACTCTGATATGTTAAAAGTAGATTAACGACCTCTTTATTCCGCTACTGATAAAATGCTAACTGATAGTTGTGTATTTCTTCGGTATTTAGTGTAGTCTTTCAGAGTATTGTTGATGTTCCAGACATTTCAGCATGACTGTAGTTAGATAAATGTTTCTAACCCTGCAGGATCTTTTTCATTTTATTCGCTAAGTGTGGAATGCTCCGGGAAACCCTTACTGTTCTGAATCTACGGGAGAATGAGTTGAAGTAACCAGCTATCCCCCTCGAAAATAGTCACCTCTCCCAACCGAGCCCCGCACACCCAGGTGCTTGAAGGCCCGGAGGATTTATTTCCCCCGGACAACCTTTGCAGACAGAGTTGGCCGATTTCCCTGGAACTCGGTGACAACTTATGAATGTTGGCGGACCCGGTCAGCAAAACCCCGTCAACAACTTCTAGGTAGATTTCCAATATATTTTTGATCTCCAGGCTTGCTAGCATTCATGAATGTCAAAATGCTTGATGAAAGCCCTTGAAATTTGGGGTTTCCCAAAGGGTTTCTCAGATGATGGGCCTCTGGAGGCCCCGTAATACAAAGAATGAGGGATCCATAAGTTAGATCTTGCTTCGGTGGATTGGGACACCCCAGAGAACTTGACAATTGAAGATGTAAGCCGTCACATCCTTGAAGTTAGTCACCGGTATTTTGAGCAGGTGTGTCTGAGGATCACCTAGAAAGGTCTGATTGTTCAAAAGTCTGCTTCAACCTCCAAAGCTGTGGGACCCAGAAAAAGCACTGGGAGAAAAAGGAAAGTGTCCCGACCCTTTCATTTCCCCAAGGTTCGCTGATGGCTCAAATTCAAGAACAGATGGAGGCATCGAGGCTGACGAGCCAGAAAATAAGTGCACAACTCTCTTCTAGTCTCGTCACAACTCCATTAGCATCTGCTCGCCCAGTGGGATCCCCATCATTGGCCACCCTTACAAGTAGGCAGACATTTGCTGAGGTGGATTCTACAAGTATTCTAGATGTCAGGGCCCCACTACAAAGGAAGAAGAAGCAGAAGGTGAACCCCACCCCAAGAAAATATGCAAGCCCCAGTAAGCCCGACATTCCCCCTGTAGATGTCAGTTCAGATTCCCTTGAACTTGAGAATATTTTAGATACCTCTCCCCCGCATGACAATTTTGATGATATCTTTGGGACAGATGAGCTCATGGACCTGCATGAGGATATAGATCACATGGTAGAAGAGATCGCCACTCAAGAGAAAGAAGAGATTCCCACATAGCAGGAAGTCTGGGAAGAAATGCAAAAGGAATAAGATGAGTAGGAGAAAACACAGATCCAAGGGCCTGAGGAAAAACCAAGGAAAACAATAGATGAACAACTGACAACTAGGGAAACTAGACCTACAGGAACAACTCTACCCCCAATTGTCATGTTCCAAATGCGTTTGGTTACTTCGGGTGACCAAACACCCTAGAGTATATTTGGGGAGGTGATCACAACAGCCCAAACATTGAATCTAGGCCTGACACCTCTGCCACCTCCAGAAGACATTCCAGTGGAGGAAGATATCCTGATGAATAATGCCGAGGAAGAACAACAACAACAAGATGAGGGAAGAACCCAAGAGGATACAAATGTTGACTTGCCCGATGCTGAGAAGGACAGGAAAATCCCAAAAAATATAGGTGATGTAGATACCAGCGAAGAAGAGACCCCAGACATCAGAAAAGAGGATGCCAACATGGTGGAAAAGAATGAGGCCTTAGGAGAGAAAGATCAGAAATAGGAGCAAGGAAATGAAAAGGAGCCTGATGACAATATAAATATCATGAACGCACTGCCATATTTTGAAGGGAGTCCTAATGCCTAGGTCTTAATAGCAAAGCCGCCCTAGCCGCCCTAATGGCTGGTGGAATCTAGAAATAGGAATGCCCTGGCGGTAGCAATATGTGTTCCACTCAACTTGGCCGAGATGATGGATCAAAATGCAGAGGCCAAAAATCCTAAGAAGGCCCGAATAGTCCATACCCTCCGGACTAGTCCAGAAGGAAATACGGCTATGACAATCGCAACACCTCCCACACATGTAGATGCAGCGGCAATAAGGCTCAAAGATTATGCTATCACTGAGGTAACATTAGGGAGGAGAGATAAGCAGAGAGAATTGGACCTACTGCAAGAGGCAACCCAGGCGATAGAGGTCTAGTATAATAAACAGACCCAAAAGTTGAAAGAGGAATGGGAAAATAATGAAAATCTCCTTGGCCTTCTGACAGAACTCACACGGCCCCTGGCTGAGATCCACCTGAAAGCTTCCACCTCCAGATTACCACTTGCACAGGGTGATGTGGATACTCTAAGGGATATGAAGAAGAAGTCCTAGGCCGTAGATGGATGGATAGCTGAGAAGATAGCGGTCGTAAGGCAATTCTTATTGGTATCCCTCCCAGATCTTTACTAGGTCCACCATATTTTGAGCCAGGCACACACCGCTGTACTCCTTTGGGAGGAAAGCATAGAAAAATATGAAGGGTAGAGAACATGATTAGTGAAGGTAATAAACCCTGGAGAAGAGGCCATCACTAAGGCAGGAATTTTGGGAGAGGAATCATTCAATTTCCTCTAGGTTCAGTACTCCAAACTTAGCCTCAAGATTGAGGTAACCAAGCAACTGGTCATGACCCTTAAAGAGAAAGTCACAACGATTAAGTATTCACTAAATTTATACAAGGGATTCATTACAAGGGTTTCAGAAGTTGATCCCTTTACCACCCGAACATGCACCCCAAAGGACTATGTCCTCAACAAGTATGATGAGCTAATGGAGTCCTAGTATTAGTCTTCCGGAGACTTCGACGGAGGGAAGCTATCAAGAATATCCAAAATGATGCTCCAAGCTCTTGAAACCGTGAAGATAGTTGATGAATTCAGAGAAGGAGCTGGGGATATTAAAGAGAAGGTCAGAATCATTCACAACTGGTGGGGTAGCATCAAAGACATTGATGGAGGTGGCATCAGTCAAATTTTGGAGACATTTAAGAGCAACAAGGAGCAATAAGGTTCTCCAAATTTTGGGGATGTTCACCAACAAAGTGTATTTTTGTATTCATTATTCTTTCGAAGCATAAGCTCCTAGATCCTACAATTTTGGATCTGTAGTTTTGTATTCTTTTGATGACCTATGTCCAGATTCCTCGGAGCCGATTGGTCATTATCAAGTAGTTAATAGGGGTGTCAGAAAATAGGTGACCCCAGTAAGGCACCTCAACTTGAGGGATGGTTCTGACAAGTGGTCTTCCCAAGGTGCCACTCCAACATTAAACATCTGGCACATCGAAGATAGTGAGCCACTTTTACATTTATGAGGCATGTAGCCTCGATCCCTGAGGGATCAGAATTCTTCCATTCTCCCTTTGGCTCTCTTCTAGAGGCCAAATCTTCCATACCTCTTTTCTTGTCTTATTCTTCTAATGTGTCAGACCTCTTTCCTTCTTGAGGTTTTTGTAGCATGGTGTAGGTAGTACGGGCCACCAAAAATGATATTTTATTGTTGAGTGTAAAGTTAAGTTAGGTTAGTTTTAGGGAAACCTTTGTGTATAAATAATAAGACTGACCTCATTCTAAGGGTCGGTGAAATCAATGATTTTGCAGTCCATAGCTATAGCATTTCAAGATTTTCATTTCCTACAGTTGCAGAGCTCAATGCTCCTTAGTTATTAGAAGTTCTCAGTAGATAGATGCTCCCTTGGAGCCATTATTGTACGCACCAGTGCTGCTAAAAACCATTAATGAAGAAGGAAGGATTCTCGCAATGCCGTTGTTGGTCTCCTGATATCTGATTTAATACTCTTTTGTGCTGTATGTTTCTAATTTCCCTTTCTCTGATGTTTTAAGTAGATTAATGACCTTATTTTCCCCTCGCTATTGAATACGTATGAGCTGATGGTTCTGTATGCAGTCAATATTTAGTGTAGCATGTTAGAGCATGGTTTGATATTTTAAATGTATTTGCATAACTATAGATAAAATGAATACTCCTAACCTTGGCCTATCTTTTGAATTTATTTCATAAACTAACACTTACTTGTAGGAAACCCTTACCTAACGAAATCCCCAGAGAAGACGAGCCAAGATAACCAGCTATCCCCCCGAATAAAATAGTCACACAACCAACTTAGCTATCGCACTGTCAAGATTCGACTCTCACATGCTTGAAGGCCCAGAGAATTTATTCCCTTGACAACCTTTACAGGTGAAGTTGGTCAATACCCAGGTACCTAGTGATAACTAACATCTGTTGGCAGACCCGGTCACAAAATCCTATCAACATAAACTGGTGCTAGAAGGAGGGCATGAGCTCATCCCCTTTTGAGGATTTAGATTTCACACCGCCTAAGTTTTCCCCAAGCCATAGTTTTAGGAAGCAAACCTTTAGTGGGATTGGATCATTCTCACCTGCACAATTTGAAAGAGTCCTTAGATCAGCCCCCAATCCCAGAAGGTTTGTTGAACTCGATCCTCCTGCTCGAAAGAAATGGATCCCGAAGACCAAGCCAGCCAACATTGTTTGGGGATCTACTACATCTTAGAATACCCAAATCTCCTAGACAACCCTAGGGACTAACACTTAGTATAGCCAAAATCCAACACCCCCAATGGATTCTTCTTTCAGTAACACCGGGTCCCCGATGGGACAGTTTCCAGGTGCAACCAATGATCTCTCTACACACCTAGAAAAGATTTTCCCCTGATATGAGCACTTAGGTTAATGAACCATAGAAGAGCATCTACAGGCATACAAAGATGCCATGAACTGACACCAGATCCAACATCAAGACGTCGTGACCCAGATGTTTCCTCTATCCTTATGACAGAACAAGCTGAACTGGTACCTTAACCTGCCCGCCAACTCCATTAACAGTTGGTTGGATATGGAGGATTCTTTTCTGGCAGCCTTCCACATACATGTGGACCTAGCGTGGTCCCACAACCAGTTCATCTCCATCAGAAAGGAACCAAATGAACCCCTTGCAACATTTAACCATCGGTTCCAATGTGCCTTGAAGTGGTGCATGAGTCCTTCCATCTCATCTATGGATGTAACCATCCATACATACCTTAACACGATGGACCCTTTCATTTCCACTTTCCTATGTAGAACCACTACCTCCAATGATCGGGATACTCTGGTGAAGGTTTACAACCTAGCATTGGATTTGTCCCATGGTTTGAACAAAGCTCCAGGTGGGATTGGGCAAATCATGCCTTTTAACATGATGCCTGGTGAAACTTCTTACGCCAAGGGATACAACCCCAATCAGGAAATGGGTGCCCTCGTAATGGCCATGAATCCCCCACCACTACCGATAGACCAGCAGGCTCGGTACATATACCCATCACAAGCACAGACAACACCAGGTTGGAATTCATTCCCTGGAACCACCCACAACAAATGCAACAACCATCAACACAACCTTTTGGAGTACCTTTCATCCAATTGTCTGTGGTTGGAGGATTATGGTCCTCGACTCTGGTAGCCACTACCGCTTTCCCCGGGAACCAACCACAACAACTGTCACACTGTGACATGAACACCCACCTATTTGTCGAGGTTGAATCCCTCTAGTGACTATTTTCCTCACTGACTATGGACATGGGATAGTTGAAGGTGGGGTCTTTTGCACCCCACAACTCCAATTCCTAGAGAGGGAATATCTTCTTCGGCCAATGAAATACCAATGCCAGAGGAAGGAACTATAACGATGGGCCTCAGCCCAACCAAAAAAAATAGAATAACAACGCAAACACTAGAGGTCCTCCTCCAAACCAAAACACTGTTCAGGGCAATGCTGGACCTACCCATTTCATGCTAGTCATAGATCTCCAGCCCCTGACTAACTGGTGTAGATTGCATGACACCATCTCTCATTCTGAGGTGAACTGTGCCACGTTGGAGAAGGTCATCATGATCTCCCAGCTGGATAGGTAACAAACTAATCATCCTACAACCTAGGAAACACCTATACAAGAGCCTACTCATGGTTCCTTCACCTGTGAAACTATCTTCTTTGGAGCAGACAAGGAAGATGAAGAAGAGATAGAATTGCAGGGTTTCTTTGACGAATCTATTCTGGCCTTTGAGGCCAATGCCTTAACCAATCCATGGACTCCCTACAATACTTAGAGTCAGGGTGGTAAAGGACTAGTTTAAATTCCTACACCACCCAAGGATACCCCTCCCCAAGATAAGATAATTGACCACTCCTTCCCACCGAAAGGATCTATCTCTAACCAAGCTAAGGATCCAGCCGAGAGAAGCCAACAATTTTAGGGGGAGGTTTGACATCACAAAGGCGTTAGAACAAACTCCCACCTCCATGACCTTGATGGGGGTTTTGCTAAACTACCTTGAGCATAGGAAGTCTCTTTTGAAGCTCTTGGGAAACCCAAAAGCTGTCAGTCGCCCACCCAAGATTGTCACCTTTGATGACACCAACGCGACTATCTTTCGGGGAAATAATGAGGATCCTCCCTTCTTACTAGGTTTGAACATACAAGGGAAGAACCTACACAATTGCTTGGTAGATTTTGGAGCTTTGGGAAACATCATGCCTCTATCTATCTACCAAAAGCTTGGACTACATCGTACTCCATCCAAAGGCGCAGTAGTCGAATTGGACAAACTGAAGTTAAATTGGTAGGTGAGCTAAAGAATGTCTGAATTCAACTCATCCAAGACCCCCAGATAGCAAGAAAAATTGACATCCAAGTGGTGGACATCTTGGAGACCTACGGGATGTTATTGAGTTAGAATTGGTCTAAGGCCCTTAATGGGTATTTTTCTATCGACTTCTCCCACTTGTGGTTCCCCTGGGAGGGAGAATCTAACTAGATCCGGGTAGAAAGTGAACCGAGGATGAAAAAGGCTCTCACCAAAGTCAGGAGGGTGAACAAAGTCCTTTTCTCTAAGACTTCCCCCAGGGTATACAGACCCCTTGAAATCCTCAGATTTGATTTCACCCCCGGGTAAGGTCCCATAGTTTCTCAGAGAATTGAGGAGTTGGACAAAAAACTAAGGGTTGAGGTTAACTCTCAAGGTATTGCAGCAGCTCCCTCTACAATCTTGTCTGACACTTGGAGTTAGGTGCATTACCAAAAATATTCAGAACTAGAGTATGATCCTTGCTTATCTACTGCTACCTAACACATCAACATCCTCTAGGAGAAAGAACATAAAGCTGATTCCCCAAGACCAAACACTTCATCTGGCAGTGCCTCTATGGCACCATTAGTCTAGGAATCCCAACAACAAATCTCTTTGGAGGAAAACCTCACCCATGAGCCATCAGAGCTGGAGAAAAATCCTCCCACCCTTCCCAAAACTAATCCAAAGGCCACTTTGCCTTCCCAGCCCCAGAGAATGAACCATGACTTATGGACCCTTAAGTTCGATGGGTGCCAGTCTAAACAAGGCTATGGGACTAGAGTTTAATTGATCAACCCACAGGGGAAATCCTTCCTCATGTCTTATAGGCTACAGTTCAACTGCATGAACAACGTCATGGAGTATGAGGCCTTGGTCCTTGGACTAATATTTGCATTAAAAAATGAATCACCCGCCTCCAGGCGCTAGGTGATTCAGAGTTGATCATAAAGTAGGTCCGGAGCCAATATAGTTATAATGATAAAAGGCTGGCTACATACCACAACCATGCATGGAGCCTCATCAAATATTTTGATGCCTTTGGCATTGAACTCATTCCTCAGAAAAGAAACTACGTTCTAGATGCCCTCATCGTATCGGCTAGCACTCTCAAGCCAATGGCTAGTTCCTAGCTCTGTAAGTTCTCCATTGAGATGGTCCCCACCCCATCCATTCTAGACAATGTCACCGACTTTTAGATGTTTGAGGATGATCAACATATTCTAGCCTTCATGGCCAATGTTGGTGTCTTCGAGAACCATATAGTAGAAGAAAGAGATCAGGAAGATACTGGGTAGGGTGAAGAAGATGATGGGATCATAGACTTACCAACCAACACCATCCCTAAGGGGATGGTAGCTCTAGAATGCATCTTTGAATTAGACCCTCGGGGTTGGGAAAATATATCATCCTCCTTAGAGGGAGGAAAATCTAAAAAAGTGAACATCAGCCAAGCTGATGAAGAAAAATTGGTACACATTGGCACCTCCTGCTCTCCCAAAGATAAGGAGAAGATTCTTGCAGTTCTCTGAGAATATATTGATGTAATTACATGGGGGTAAGAGGATTTGAAAACATATGACACATCTATCATAACCCTTAATATCCCACTAAAACTTGATTCTAAGCCCTTCTGGCAAAAGCAAAGATCGGTCAACCCACTGATCGAGCCTCTGATTAATCAAGAGGTTTAGAAACTGCTGTCAGCCCGGATCATCTTTCTAATCCCGTACACTATGTGGATTGCCAACCTCATCCTTGTGAGGAAGAAAAGTAGTGAAATCCCCCTTTGTATGGATTTTTTTCAATTTGAACAAGGCATCTAAGAAGGATAAGCACCCTCTCCCCTTGTTGGATGAGGTATTGCAAATCATGAACAGAACACAAATGATGTCCTTCCTGGATGGGTACTTTAGGTATAACCAGGTCATGGTTAAGTATGAAGATAGAGACAAAATGACATTCACCACCAAATGGGGAACATTTGCATACCGGAGGATGCCCTTTAGCTTGATCAACATAGGAGCTACATTTCAAAAGGCTATGGACATTGCCTTCGAAGGCCTAGTAAACCGGTGTATAATCATCTACATGGATGATTTGACCATCTTTTCTTGGGATAGGCATGATCATTCCACCCACCATGCCCAAATTTATGAGAGATGTTTCTGGTATGGAATATCCCTTAACCCTAAGAAATATATATTCAGGGTCACTGAAGGGAAGTTGCTCAGGCATATTGTCTCCAAGAAGGGTATATCCATTGACCCTGAGAGAGTTGAAGCCTTTCTAAACCTACAAATGCCTGACAACAAGAAGGAAATGAGATCTTTCTTCATAAAGATAAACTTTGTCCAGTGGTTCATCACTGGATTCACCGAGATAGTAAAACCACTCAATGAGATGATGAAGAAAGATACAAATATTGAGTGGAGTCTGGAAGCAAAGTGGGTATTTTCTCAGATTAAACAAACAATTATGGAGGCACCAGTGTTGGTTAGTCTAGACTATTCCCTCTATTTCCACATATACTCCTTTGCTTCACCGCATTATATTGCGGTAGTTTTGACCTAGAAGGTTGAAAGGGAAGAACAACCAATAGCTTTTATGAGCTCCCCCTTTAAGAATGCCAAGGTCTGGTATTCGCCTTTGGAAAAGCAAGCCTTTTCTCTCGTCCGTGTCATGAAGAAATTTTGGCATTACATTCTCTGGAGCAAGGTGCACGCTATCATCCCTGACCAGGCTGTTAAGTCTACGCTCCTACAAAGTGAATTGGGTGAATGATGGGGTAAATGGATGGCCATCCTCTAACAGTATGATTTGGAAATGCAACCCATGAAGATAGTCCGAGGCCAGGGACAATGTAGAGCGATGGCAGAAGGAGCTCCAGATATCGAATGCCAAACTTACATAGTGGAGTCCATCACTCAAGATCCATGGAATACTGACCTAGTATACTTATTATTAAATAAAAGATGCCTAGAGGGGCTACCCCAAAACAAACATCATGCTCTGCGGCTAAGAAGCGCGTACTTCATGATAAAAAAATAGAACACTTTTTCATAGGAATTATGAAGGGGTGTACCTCTGGTGCATAGACAGGGTTCAAGCTGCAAAAATAATTGAAGAATTTCATGAGAAGTTTGGAACCGGGCATGGCTCAGCTGATGCCACTATCCACCAGATCCTCTGGGATGAATACTATTGGCCCTGTATCTTTAAGGATGTCTATACTCATGTTAGGAGATGCCACACTTGCCAAATAGTGACACATCGTGAGCGAAACCTGACCATGCCTTTACAGTTGGTCTTTGAAGCTAGACCCTTTTCCCAATGGGAATTTGAATTTATCAGGGAAAACAAACCCAACTCATCTGCCAACCACAGGTACATTTTGACTACTACCGATTATTTCACCCAGTGGTCTGAAGCAATTCCTTATAAAAATAATATGGCAGATGTAGTGATCAAATTCCTGGAAGAAAACATAGTCACAAGATTTGGAATGCCATTTTCTATAGTATGTGACAATGGTCCAATGTTTTCTTTGGTGCAATTACTCAAATGGACTTATAAAAGGAGGATCACCCTGAAGTTCTCCAACAACTACTACCCCTAGGGTAATGGTGTGGCTGAATCTACTAACAAAAATCTACTTGAGGTGATCAAACATTTCTTAGAACAAAACCACTGGGACTGACACCAAAAGTTTAGGTTCACCCTCTAGGAAGATCGCATTCAAATAAAGAAATCCCTAGGGACTTCCCCATTTCACTTGGTTTATGGTTAGAATCTAGTATTCCCCATCAACTTACAGATCCTGTTTTTTTACAGTTTATGTAGGAATTCAGCAACCAGGACAACATTGTGGAGGTTCGGCTGTTGAACCTGGTGTGAATGGAGGAACAGAGAGATGCAACCCTTGAACACTTCATGCATCATCAAGAAGTAGTAAAATGATGGTTTGACCAAAGAGCCCAGTATAAGGCCTTTCAGATTTCAAACTTGGTCCTCTTGTGGGACAAGGCCTGGGAAAAGAAGGGAAAGCACACTAAGCTCTAGCAGCTCTGGCTCAGACCATATCTGATATCTAAGATCTATGGGGAAAATACTTATCACCTAGACACCATGACTAGAGAATCTATCCCATTTTCTATCAATGGGTAGTTTCTCAAGCATTACTTTGAATGAGGTAGGTGGTAAGTTTGTTCAAAGTTGTACTATATGTAAAGTTCTAGCTTGTAAATATCTTTCCCCGTGCTCCATTCGGAGTGCCTTTGCCTTGTAAATAGTTAATCAGCCGTCCTCCAGGACCACCTCTTTCATTTTGTTTGGCTTTCTTTTGGTTGTCTTGTTTTCCGAGTTCCTAGTGTGTTTCCCTTCTCTTGTAGGCAGGTATGCTTCGCATAACATCTAGTCTTTGGAATGGTATCTTATGCATTTTGGTGAATTTGGAATCTATTGTTAGCTTGGTGGAATTGGTCCACACTCCAGAGTTTTTTTGTAAGTATAGTAAAAGGTTATGGGTAATCTGCATCAGATTCATCTCTTGAAAGTCCAGAAATCAGTTAAATCAAAATTTAAAGAAACAAGTAATCGGACACCTTGAGGGAAGATCGGTTGCACTGGTTTTTGACCAAGTCTGAACATCATTAAAATATCTCGGATTCAAAACTTTATCTCCTATTTGGAAAATTTAAGGGATGGATGGTAAGGTGAAAGAAGTACCACCATTGAAATTAGCTAAGCTTAAGGTTAACGGTGAAAGGAGTACCGCCTTCCCATCCAGAAAAGAAAAGAAAAGAACTAAAGAATGAAGAATTCTGGCATCCAGGGGAAATGTACAAGATATGATGACTTTGGTTTAATGAATTTAGTGCCTCTTCTTTGCTTCTCCTGGAGGTGATTGGCTCAGCTCTCTTTCAAAGAAAACACTTCACAACTGACGAAAGAACAAAGGATTGAATCATTGATGGGCCAAATTTTCTCTGACACCTTGCGCTTTGCAAGAAGAATGCTTCAAGTAAAGATTAATTCCAGTTTTTCTAACTAGAGATTCTGAAGTTCTTGAATGTGCTAAGGCATTCATCCTAGATAGTTTCCATTTTTTATGCCCTGCATACCCATCCCTACATTTTGTAGGCAAAATGTTGGGTTCACTTTTGCTTTTCCTTTGGTTTCTTTTGTTTCCTTTGTTTCCCTCTAGGCTTTTCTTCTGCAGGGGTTGTTTGTCTTTTGTTTTTGTCTCCTTGTGCACCCAGGACCCTATCCCAGAGTTTGTTTTGTTCTTGAGTCATCCAGATCCTGGACTCTAGTATTCTCTGCCATCATGTCTTCTTTTGTTGGAAAGTGTGGCTGCATGGAATCCCTAGGCCAATAGTCCAGATGTTTTTTCTGTTCAGGAGTTTGCGGAGAGGACGCAAAATATTTTTACCCTAGGGGTATAAATAGAAGTTTCTTGTCATTTTCACATTTACCGTTATCAAACACTTAGAGCACTCAGAGCGATTTTAAGATGATCAAGGCAATCTAAAAAATGTAACGCTCCTTGTGCTTAGTGGTTGATTGAACAATGATTTGTAGTGCTTGCTTGTGGTTTCTTGAAGGTGAACTTGTTGCAGAGCGCCTCCTATGCTTGTCTTTCCTGCATTCCCCATGCTTTTAGGTAGGCCTTGTGCTCTCTCCTCTCTAGTTTTTGGTTCTCTATTTATCGCTTCTGTCTAGTTTTGGTTTGTCTGTTTTTTTTTGTTTTTTTTGCCGCGTCTTTTGCGCTGGCTTTTCTATCACCTCCTGTTGGTGGGTTGGCTCTGCTAGAGGGTTGTCCATCCTCTGTGTAGCTGTAGTTTAGTGTATATTTTGTACATTCTTGTAGAATGTTGTAAGTGCTCATGTATAATGTGTATATATTATATATCTTCCTGCATATATCTATATATACATCCATTTTTGGGTCAACATGCAAGTTTGTTTCAAATCTCGCCATGTTTTGGCCCTCTTTAAATTTGTATTTTGTGTATATCCTATGCATATTTATCTATTTGTGTTGATCTTGTCGCACTCTAGCACGGCCAGACCCATGTTGTCAAGCTCGTCAGAGAGAGACTCTGCCATGGTTTGAACTCAGCATCTCACTGGTTTGAGCCATGGCAACTTTCTCTCTCCTTTGTCGTATCATCTTAATGGTGGGATTAATTTCCTATGAGCGGGCATTAAAATCCCATGCCATCTAGCATTAACTTCCCCCATGACAACCCAATTGTCTCTATTAATTTCATTACACCGCCTATCACATAGCCACATGATGATGCATGTTAGCCAAGTACAGCTCATTGTCGGTCACATCAATAACAACTAGTTCATCCAGACTCTGGGTGCTTAGGATCCCCTGGGTCTTCATCCCATTTTGTCACCTAAACTAATGCCCTAGAATCCCCGAGTGTTGATCAAAATTTGAACCATGTTAACTTTAATCTTCTTAGATTTTTTATGCATGCTAACACATTTTTGGGCAGGTGGGAAGCAGTGGTGAATTCCCCAGAGTCCTTAAGGTATTTTTTTATGATATTGTGTATTGATGATTCTCTGGTCTTGCGGATCACCACAAATTGATCAAAATGTCAGAAGTGATTACTCCTCCTGATAGCCCAGAGCTGCCTACTAGCTCCAACCAGGAAAATACAAAAACTAAGGCTGAAAAGGTGCTGGCCAAGCTGCCGCTAACTTCCAAGTACCCAAAGGAGGGTGCTCTTGTAATGTCGAAGGTGGACTCTAAACTGCAAGATATAACAGACACAAATCCCAGACTATGGGCTGAAATGCAGGGCTTGGTCCAAGCCATTTACCAATAGAGGACCGTCAGAGACAATATGGAAAAACACTTGGCTACCTCTAGGATTATTAAAGCTGCAAGTTTTCCCTTCTTGGTGCAAGCACTGAAGTTGATACTCCAACTGGAAACGCTCTATAATGCCTCCACTTGGGTTGTTTTTTCTTTTTGATTCCCAGTCGCTACATTATCCAACGGGTTTTAGAAGTTGATCCCTTTACCACTGGAACATGCACCCCTAAGGACTATGTCCTCAACAAGTATGATGAGCTAATGGAGTCCTAGTATCCTTCTCCTGCAGACTTTGACGAAGGGAAGCTATCAAGAATATCCAAAATGATGCTCCAAGCTCATGACTCTGTGAAGATAGTTGATGAATTTAGAGAAGGAGCGAGGGATATTGAAGAGAAGGTCAGAATCATTTGCAACCAGTGGGGTAGCATCAAAGACATTAATGGAGGTGGCATCAGTCAAATTTTGGAGGCATTTAAGAGTAGCAAGGAGCAATAAGGTTCTCTAGATTCTGGAGATGTTCACCAGCAGGGTATATTTTTGTATTCATTATTCTTTTGAAGTGTAAGCTCCCAGATCCTGAAATTCTAGATCCATAATTTTGTATTCTTTTGATGACCCGCGTCCAAGTTCCCTAGAGCTAACTGGTCATTATCAAGCAGTTAATAAGGGTGTTAGAAAATAGGTGACCTTATCAAGGCATGTCAACTTGAGGGATGGTTTTGAGAGGTGGTCTTCCCAAGGTGTTGCTCTAGAATTAAACACCTGATGCATTGGAGATAGTGAGCTTCTTTTACATTGATGAGGCATGTATCCTTGATTCCCAATGGATCAGATTTCTTCTGTTCTCCCTCTGGCTCTCTTCTTGAGGCTGATTCTTCCATACCTCTTTTCTTGTCTTATTTTTCTATCGTGTCAGACCTCTTTCCGTCTCTAGGTTAGTGTAGCATGGTGCAGGTAGTACCAGCAACCGAAAATGATATTTTATTGTTGAGTGTAAAGTTAAGTTAGGTTAGTTTTAGGGCAAACTTTGTGTATAAATAATATGTCCGAACTCATTCCAAGGATCGGTGAAATTGATGATTTTGTAGTCCATAGCTATAGCATTTCAGGATTTTCATTTCCTATAGTTGCAAAGCTCAATGCTCCTTAGTTCTTAGAAGTTATCAGTAGATATATGCTCCCTTGGACCCATTATTACATGCACCAGTGTTGCTGGAAAACCATTAATGAAGAAGGAAGGATTCTCACAATGTTATTGTTGGTCTCCTTATCTCTGAGTTAATACTCTTTTGTGTTGTATGTTTCTAATGTCCCTTGCTCTAATTTTTTAAGTAGATTAACTACCTTCTTTTCCCCTCACTATTCAATACGTATGAGGTGATGGTTCTGTATGCATTCAGTATTTAGTGTAGCATGTTAGAGCATGGTTTGATATTTTAGATATATTTGCATAACTATAGATAGAATGAATACTCCTAACCCTGGCCTATCTTTTGAAGTTTATTTGGTAAACTGACACTTGCTTGTAGGAAAACCCGACCTAACAAAATCCCCGAAGAAGATGAGCCAAGATAACCAGCTATCCCCCTGAATAAAATAGTCACAATCCCAAGTTAGCTCCCACACTGTCAAGACCCAACTCTCACATGCTTGAAGGCCCAAAGAATTTATTCCCTAGTCAACCTTTACAGGCAAAGTTGGCTGGTACCCCAGTACCCAGTGACAACTTACATCTGTTGGCAGACCCAGTCACAAAATCCTATCAACAGATACCATCATCAATAATGCCTCTAATTTCCTCGATGATGTGACCTGAGAGTGGCTTAAAAGCTACTTTCATCTATCTCCCCAAGTATGGTCCTGTCACCGGGTGTTTCCAGTCCTTAATTTGCAGAGAAATCCTAAGATTAAGCCCTCTGTAATCCAAGCTTTCCCCTGCAAAATCCTATAGAGATCTGCTAACTATAGTAGGAAGAGCCAAACACATAAATAAAAATAGGGGATTAAATAGCCCATTATTGCATTAATCTTCATGATGAGTGAGAATGTGAAGATGCCCAAAGATTAATGCCACGCGCACTATGGATTAGGTAAATCTCGATACCCTGCACTGTTATTAGTGAAATTGATTTCCTTGGACACTTAACTTTAACAATCATCATTTCCTAGACACTCGACCTACCTTAAAGAGTGACACCTCTACTTCTTACCTCATATCACTTAAAGTCATGCTTTGATTTGTATCAAGTTGGCCACTCCTCCAAATCAAAGATGTCTAGATGTGATAGGAGCATGATTCTCTCATCCCCCAAATTGTATTAGGCACGTGATCCATCTAATGCAGCTGAAAGTGGGCACCATTGAATTCCTTTTTATAGATAGTAGACATGTGTTAATTGCCTTCCCATACAATAACCACCTAAGGACGTTCACATGAGTTACTGACAACATTCCTCCCTCAAAAAGTCAGGCATCTAATTCCACTGAACCTGCACATATTCCAACTCCCACTCCACCTCAGCTCCATCCACATCTAGATGGATAACTAGTCAGCTAATTTATTGGCCTCCCTATAACAATGCAAAATTATTTATGAAGAGAAGGAAGGGAGGAGTTTGAGTACTTCCTGTAATACATATTATAGCTCCCAATTTAATGGAGATTTATCTTATAATTAAGAGATAATTAATAGGGATTCACCTTCGATATGCAAGTCAGTTACTCCCATGCGAATAGCCATTCTTACCACACATAACATTGACCGTGCCTCAGCCATGTTGTATATGCCTTCAGGGAGTTTGCAGTGTGCTGCTATAATGAGATATTTTTCCAATCTCCTCAGAGAAAAACCTACACCAGACTTGCTTGGATTACCTTTGCAGGCACCATCAAAATTCAATTTAATGTGATTGGAGTCTGGGGGAATCAATTTGATATCTTTTCTGATTTGTAGTTTTGGCATTCTACCGACTAGTACTCCTTTGAATGGGATAGAAATATGTTTCCAACTTTTTAGAATAGCATTGTCAAATGATGTAAAGGTAGAAGAGAGTGCCTTACCTTTGATACATGATCATTAACCATTTCTGAGACATATTTTTCCACCATTATGCTGATCTGGTCTTTCGATGAAATTTGTTTCTTGAAGATTCTTTTTTTTTCTCTCCCACCACAAACACTGGACCACTGTTGTAGGGATTCCTCACTAGATTATTGAGAAGAAATATTCTTGGTGCAAGAGAGGCCACTGGTGTAGAATCATCTTGAGTGATATGTGAAGGGGTCCATGCCATTCCAAGTTTACTAATAGACCATTGCCAAATTCTTTGTGTGAACTCATAGCCTTCTAGAAGATGATTAGAATCCTCCACTACTAAGCCACATAAGAGGTAGAGGAAGGTGTCTGTGATCCCAAGGCATTTTAGTCATGTGCTAGATAAAATCCTATCTTGGATTGCCAACCAAACAAAGACCCCAATTTTAGGTAGGAATGCATTATGCCAAGCAAACTTTAGGATAGAATTTGGGGGGTTTGGGATTGTTACCAAAGATTGGTTGCCCTCTTTGACTGTATATTTACCTGAATTACTCTTTTCCCAAATCAGTTAGTCCCTGTCACCATTAATGGATATGAACCTTGTTTTTAGTATACCCTCCAACTCCAATTTCTCTCCTTGTGGATTTGGTAAATGTGAAAACTCCTTCCATTTACAAATCCCATCTATCCAAGTAAAGTAGTCATTAACCCTTTCCCCCCATCATTGCTCAAGGGTGGTTTCAGCCCTTTGAAGATTAGGGAGGGTAGATAGTTGAGGTAAGCCATTCCAATAATCTAACTAGAACAATGTCTGAGAACCCGAGTTAATTTACCATGAGAGATTAGGGAGTATGACATCTCTGCTTTTAACAATAAAATTCCACATGACTGAACTAGTGGGGGTTTCTTATTGAGAAAATTATTTCCAGGTCATCTGAGTCAAGGTAATTTACTCTGATGACCTTAGCCCAGAGGCTGTTAGGGAAATCATATATTTTCCATGACAATGTTGCCCCTAGGCTAAGATTTCTTTCATGAATTCTATGGAATCCTAAACCCCCACTAGCTCTACATTTATAGAAGTTGTTCCAAGAAACCAGAGGGACTTTGATTTATCATCCATATCCCCTTTCCATATGAAGTCTCTCAAACATTTTGAAATATTTTTCATCATTCCCAAGGGAGCGAGAATGACTGACATGATATAGTTAGGCATTGAACTTAAGACAAATTTGGCTAGTAGGATTCTACCTACCAGTGAAAGCCACCTAGCTTTCCAAGATATAATTATTTCTTTGATGTTTGACACAACTCCATTCCAGAATGTAGTTTTAGCCTTTCCTTAAAAGAATGGGATATTGAGATACTTGCAAGGGGTTTGTGCCACTGAAAATCCCAAGATCCTCCGAATAACTCTGCACGCTTAGGATTAATATTGAAAAGAAAGATCTTTGACTTTGCCTCATTTAGTTTTAGGCCCTGAAGCCTCGCAGTATTTTCCCAAGGTTTCCTTTATAATGGTTTCTTCCTTAACACATCCTTTCCCAAATAGTAAGGAGACATCTACCAAGAGGGTATGTGAGATTTTTAACTATGTTTGTCTAATGTTGATACCTTCCCGCATGCCCAAGGATTTGTTAAAGGAGACGAGTCTACTGAGTCCTTCCACTAGGATAATAAAGAGAAAGGGAGAGAGGGCGTCCCCCTCTCTAACTCCTTGTGATGAAGACAAATAGACACATGGAGTGTCATTAACCATGACTGAAAATTTAGCTCCTGAAATGTAGGACATAATCCATTTAATCCATTTTTTTCAAAGCCCATTTTGTCCATAACTAAACTTAGAAATTGCCAATTGATCCTGTCATATGATTTGGTCATATCTAGTTTGAGGATAATTTTTTGAAGGCCTTCTTCTTTGATAGAATGGAGCACTTCATTTTCTATAAGGGAACCTTCAACTATATCTTTACAAGGGAAAAAACCACCTTGTTGTTCTGAGATGATTTTAGGGATCAATTTCCCCTCTTAAGTGGCCATTGATTTCTATATTATTTTTTAAATAGTGTTGCATAGGGAAATAGACCTAAAATCTGCAAAGGAAGAGGGGTTCTGACTCTTGTGGATTAGGGTAATGATTGTGTTAGTAAACTATGTTAACATGCAAGCGTGTCTCCTTGATTCCTCTGTTGCCTTAAGGATGTCTGTGCCAATGAACTCCCAAAATTTTTGAAAAAATAAAGTGGGGCAGAGCCCTAATCTATATCAACCAATCACCCAAAGGTTCAAGACACCTTCTACTCACCATACAATCTAGGGCTCTGTTAGAGTTCCCAAAATCCACACATACAAGACTAGATTCAATTCCTAGTCTCTAATACCCTTAAGGAACTCTTAGGTAACAACTAGAACCAATCAATTCAGGGATGGAGCAGGGGTTATACAAGGTTAGACATCTCATTTAGATGTATTAAAAGAAAAATTCCACACATAAACAACTTTGAGACACAATTTAGACACCAAAGCCTATTTAGGGCTACAAGGAGCAAAAATGGATTAACGAAGGAAAATTACATGGGATTCTACAAAAGTAAGTCTCGACCACCCTCAAATGCTTCAATCCACTCACCAACAACACCCTCCAAGTTATGACTCTTGAACAATCTCCTAACTCATGTTGTTCACAATTTCCTCCTAGGCCTAATTGGGCAATTAGGTCTCTTTTCCAAAGCAAGTGTCTCAAATTCAAATCACTTTCCAATCACTCAAATTTGAATACTTGTAGGATCATACAAAAATATCAAATCCAAGTATTTAGGTCTTCATTCCACCCTTGGGCCGAGTTGTTCCTCAAAAACCAGATTCTGAACAGTCACATCTAGATTCCTATCCAGAGGGTTTACAAATTTATCTCTCCATCAAATGCCTCCTACTCTAAGACCAAAAAAAAATTAAATTAAATCCTCCCTCCTTTATTTCCACCAAGGCTTAGATTTTTTCCATGGTGGAATCTCTGGGAAAGAGGAGATTTGTCTCGAAACCCTACTTAAGGTCTTCCTGCAACCAGTGGCTAATCAAAATTGGATATCTTTCGGTCTTCTCCACTTCAAACCTTAAGACCACTTGAAAAATTCTCATAGGACACTGGAATAAATTTCAAAATCCTTCAATGGTGCATTGGGATCTATACAGATCTGTACAACTCAGATTATAGTCAAATTTGCAGGAAAAATAGTTGAATTTGATTGATTTTGGTAAAAAAACTTTACAATCCATTTTCTCCTCCTTTGGAGTAAGGGTTTTCAGAATTCTCATACATTTCCCAAACATTTCCAACTGAAAAAGGTGGTTGTGAACATTGGGATTCAAAAGTTGCACTTTTTGACAAGAAGTTGCACTATGCAACATTGCAACATTGACAACTTTTTACAAAAGATGTCAATTGTTATAAAAGATGTAAATTCCTAAGCCTAGACTCTACTGAGGACCTTAAAAAGGTTAAATGGAAATTTTCAACCTTTAATAATTGTCCTAGACTATTCTAACCCAACCTACCCAAAATTTTCCCAAAAATGACTAAGGTAGACAACTAGGTTTATAAGATCACCTAGTGTCCCCTTGCCTTACAAATAGGACTTTATTGATGGCATTGGATCCTACATCCAATTAGTACCCTAACCCTTTGTTCTTGGGTCCACTGGTGTGCTTGTAGTGGATGAATTTGGAGGTGCTCCTACACCATTCTCTTGGGGTACATTGATCTCAAGTCCTCTTGAGACGAGGTCTTGTAAACTTGAGCCATACCTCTAAATTTATTTCTCATCCAT
The DNA here is from genome assembly GCA_018584345.1 of Thuja plicata. Classification (NCBI taxonomy): domain Eukaryota; kingdom Viridiplantae; phylum Streptophyta; class Pinopsida; order Cupressales; family Cupressaceae; genus Thuja; species Thuja plicata. The sequence continues at coordinate 2,640,864 of MU223746.1, forward strand.
CCATACAGATTCTTCTTCAGGAATCCCTTTCCACTTGACCAAGTATTTCTTATAAACATTCTTCCTTGTTTTTTTGATGATCTTTCTGTCTAAGATCTTGTCAAGCTTCCTTGGGTCATGAGGGGGTATCCCTGCAACATCTCCTTCAAGTTCTATTACCTGCGCTTCAGAACTTGCATTCACATCACCTTTATAGGGTGTTAGATCACAAATATTAAATGTAGGGGAGATACCAAGGTGTGAGTGTAGTTCAATTTCATATGCATTCAACCCATGTTTCTTCAACACTACACAAGGTCCTAATTTCTTCATGAGTAGTTTAGTGTGCTTTCCCTTAGGCAATATTTCCTTCTTCAAATATTCCCACACCAAAGTCTCCAACCCAAAACTGGACATCCCTCTTATGCTTTTCTCTGGCCTGTTTATACTTCTCTTCACTTTTCTCAAGTGCTAATCTCACTTAGTCATGAATTTCTTTCATACTCTCTGCAAATTCTTCTCCATGAGCACTGACTGGAGTATTTGGTGGAAGTTATATAAGTTCCAAGATGCCTCTTGGACTTTTCCCATACACAATATTGAAGGGACTCTTCCCTGTGATCATGTTGACTGAGTCATTGAAACCAAACTCTTCTTAGGGTAGGACTGAATCCCACTTGTCACCATACTATTTTGTCAAACACCTAAGTAGATTGCCAAGTGACTTGTTGAAAACTTTTGTCTGCCCATCTCTTTGTGGATGGTAGGAAAAAATAAAACTTAGATTGGTCCCTAACCTTTTTCATAAGGTCCTCCAAAAGTGACCAATAAACTTTACATCTCTGTCAGACAAAATGGTTTAAGGTATGCTTTGTATCCTCAAAATTTCTTTGAAGAATAGATTTTCAATAGATGATGCATCATTAGTAATTTTATAAGGGATGAAGTGGTCCATTTTAATAAACCTATCTGCAACTACATAAATGCTATTATACCCCTTTTGTGTCCTAGGAAATCTCATCACAAATTCGATGTTGCAACTCTCCTAAGGCCTTGTAGGAATAGGTAGAGGTTTGTATAACCCTACGTTTGTGGATGCACCTTTGACCCTTTGAAAAATTATGCATGTCTCCACAATATTCCTTACTTCAGTCTAAATTTTAGGACAATAATAAAACCTTCTCACTTATTCTAAAGTCTTATCCAAGCCAAAATGTCCTCCCATGCTTCCTACATATTTTTCTCTAATGATGTTCTCCCTCATTGAACAGTTTGGGATTCATAACTGGTTTCCTTTGAACAATAGACCATTTTGGATCAATTAATCTACATACTCAACATGATAAGCCTTAGAAAAGTCAAAATGTACTTTATAAATAACACTGAAATCATCATCATCTTTATACATATCCTTAAATGAATCAATCCCTACACTTTGAAGTTGGATCTCTTGTACTGCTAGTATCCTTCTTCTCAATGCATCTTCCACCTTAGGGAAACTCCCTTCTTGTGTTTTATTGAAAAGGTGTAGGCTTGTATTGATTCCACCCATTTCATATGTTTGTGGCTTAGTTTCTCTTGACTGTTTAAGAAACTCAATGTTTGGTTGTTTGTGAAGACAAAAAATTCTTTTGGTAGGAGGTAGTGCCTCCATTTCTTCAATGACTAGACTAAGGCATATAGTTCCAAGTCATAAGATGAGTATTTCCTCTTTTCTTCATTCATTTTCTTATTGAAAAAGGCTATAGGCCTTCCTTCTTGGCTCGATACAACCCCTATAGCTTGGTTAGAAGCATCACATTCAATAGTAATTATCTTCTAAAAATCAAGAAACAATAGGATAGGTGTCTCCATTACCTTTAGCTTCAACATTTGGAAGGCTTCTTCTACATCATTTTTCCACACAACTTGCACTTTTGTCCACCCTTAACGGTTTCAAGGATAGGAGCACACAATTGACTGAAATTCCTAATGAACTTTCTATAAAAAGATGCAAGCCCATGAAAACTCCTAACTTCAGTCATTGTACTAGGAGAAGGCCAACTCAAGATGTCTTCTACCTTCTCAGGGTCCATTTTTCTGTTCCCTCCTAAGATCACAAATCCCAAATATACAATCTCTTCCTACACAAAAACACATTTCTCCAAATTTATAAAGAGCTTTTTTTCATGCAATCCCTTTAGGACCAAGTTAAGATGTTCCAAATGTTCCTCCTTATTCTTGCTAAAAATAAGGATGTCATCAAGGTACACTATGATAAATTTTCCAAGGAATGGTTTGAGCACTTTATTCATGAGCCTCATGCATGTTCTAGGAGTATTTGATAGGCCAAAGGGCATCACTCCACTCATACAAGCCTTCATTGGTTTTAAAGGCAGTTTTCCACTCATCACCAGCCCTAATCCTAATTTGGTGGTAGCCACTTTTAAAATCCACCTTGGCATAGTACCTTGCACCTCCTAAATGATCCAATAGATCCTCTATTCTAGGAATAGGAAACCTATACCTAATTTTGAATCTATTTATTGCTCTAGAATCAATGCACAACCTCCATATGCCTTCCTTCTTAGGAGCCAAAAGAGAAGGTACTTCACAAGGAATAAGAATTTTAGTTATCAATCCCTCATCTAGGAGTTCTGTATTTGTTTTTCCATCTCCTTATTTTTCTCTGGGGTCAACTTATATGCTACTTTGTTTGGTAGATTTGCTCCTAGAATCAAGTCTATATTGTGGCTTATATCTTTGATTGAGGGTAATTCATTAGGTAAGTCCTTGGTCACAATACCTTTGTACTATTCAAGTAGGTCTGCTACCTCCTTAGGGCCTACTCTTCTCAAGGGTTTTATTTCCTTCTCAACCTTCTTAGGTCTATCATCCTTAGGTAAAATGACTAAGCCACAACAAGGGGTCCTTTATTATTTCAAAGTTTTCAAGAACTCTTTTTCACCCACAAATAAAAATTATGAATCTTTATGTTCTTCTGCAGTATCAAACATGGGAAAGAAAGTTACCTTTTCTCCCTTGTAGTTGATGGTGTAGGTTTTCAATCTTCCATCATGGTGAGCCTCCACATCATATTTCCAAGGTCTCCCAAGTAGCAAGTGGCAGGCATCCATGGGAACAATGTCAGAGAGAACTTTGTCTTTGTACTTTCCAAGTTGGAACTCCACCCATGCTTTCTCCTCTATTACAGTATGTTGGTTATTTATGAGCCATGAAAAATTTTAAGGGTTTGGATGTGGCACCCTTCTCAACTTCAGCTTCTTGACTACTTCTTTAGACACTAAGTTGTCTGTAGACCCATTGTCAATCACAATTTTTTAGACTTTGTCTCCAATCTTGTAGGTGGTTTTGAATAAACTCTTCCCCTGAGGGGGTTCTTGAGTTTTTGGAGCCTTAAACAATGTCCTTCTCATCATGAGGACTTCTCCTTCCTTAGTTGGTGTATAAGACCCCTGTGCATTGTCTCCTTGATTGTATTCTTCTCTGACTATGTTTTCCCTTCTCTCTGTCTAGTTACTTGCCTTCTCTAGACACTTGGATGCTAGGTGCCCTAGTTGGTTACATCTATAACAACTTGGAGGTCCTAAAATTCTCCCTCCAAACCTTCCCCTTTAATATCCTATTCTCCACCTATATGAGCCTTTAGAACTACTTTCCCCAAAAGAGTTCTCTTGACTGATTTCTCCAAAGTTCCTAGGATTTTGTCCTCTCCCACTATTTTTTCCTCTTCCTCTATTGCCAAAGTCTCTCTGGCCTCTTCCACTTTGCTCTTTCTTTTTCTTGAGCTTTCCCTCAACTTTCAATGCTAATTGATATCATTTCTAGACAGTAGTGGGAGAACATAAACTTAGTTCATCTTGAATGTTTGTCCTTAGCCTTTGCATATACCTAGCAATTTTAACACTCTCTTGTTCCACTAACTTAGACTTCATGGTAAGTTTATGGAATTCTTCAGTATAGCTTGAGATATCCATCTCCTTTTGCCTTAAAATTTGTCTCTTCCTATGAAGTTGATCATCATAGTCTTCAAGAACATAGGCTTCCTTCACCAAGGTAACCATCTTCTTCTACGTGCCTACTAGATTCTTATCCATCTTCACCCTCTCTGCTTGAGTGAAGCTCCACCAAGTTAGGGAAGATCCCTTCAACTTGGACTTTTCTATCTTAAGTCTTTGACGCTCTAGTATATCCTCATAGTCAAAGAAACTAGTGAGTGCATCAACCCGATCCATGACTTCTTCTAGATCCATCTTCCCATTGTAGACATGCATATTAAGCTTACTATCTATGGTCCTTCTCTCCATGGATTACAAAGTCTTCAAGAGTAGCCTCTATTATATAGGGACTTCTTCTTCATCCTCCTACAAAGGGGATTCTTCTTCACTCCCCACCTCTTCAACTCCAAATTTTCCATGAATCCCTCTCTTGACTTGTTTCTTAAGCCTTTTCATTTCCCACCTCATCAATTTCCTTTCTACATCATGTTCTTTCACCACTCTTAGTAGTTATCCATTGGTCATCCTATTTGGAAGTTCATTGTCTTCTCCACCTTCTAACATGCTTGCAACTTGTCTTCCTCCAAAGATCTACTAGTTTCTTTGATACCACTTGGAGCAAAGCACCAAACTATATCAACCAATCACCCATAGGTTCAAGACACCTTCTACTCACCATACATTCTAGGGCTCTGTTAGAGTTCCCAAAACGCACACATACAAGACTAGATTCAATTCCTAGTCTCTAATACCCTTAAGGAAATATTAGGTCACAACTAGAACCAATCAATTCAGGGATGGAATAGGTGTTATAAAAGGTTAGACATCTCATTTAGATGTAGTAAAATAAAAATCCCACACATAAACAACTCCGAGACACAATTTAGACACCAAAGCCTATATAGGGCTACAAGGAGAAAAAAATGGATTAATGAAGGAAAATTACATGGAATTCCACCAAATTAAGTATTGAACACCCTCAAATGATTCAATCCACTCACCAACAACACCCTTCAATTTAGGACTCTTGACCAATCTTCTAACTCCTATTGTTCAAAATTTCCTCCTAGGCCTAATTGGGCAATTAGGTCTCTTTTTCAAAGAAAGTGCCTCAAATTTGAATCAATTTCAAATTAATCCAATCGGAATAATTGTAGGATCATACAAAACTACCAAAACCAAAGATTTAGGTCTTCATTCCACCTCTGGGCCAAGTTGTGCCTCAAAACCCAAATTCTGAACAGTCACATCTAGATTCCTATCCAGAGGGTTTAAAGTTTTCTCTCTTCATTGACTACCTCCTGATCTGAGACCAAAGAAATATTAAAGTGAATCCTCCCTCCTTTCTTTCCACCAAGGCTTAGATTTTTCCCATAGTGTTTGGGAAAGAGGAGATTTGTCTCAAAATCCTAGTTAGGGTCTTCCTGCAACCAGTGGCTAATCAAAATTGGATATCTTTTGATCCACTCCATTTCAAACCTTTAGACCACTTGAAAAATAATCATAAGACACCAAAATAACTTTTATAATCCTTCAATGGTGTCTTGGGATCCATATAGATCCGTACAACTCAGATTACAGTTGAATTTGTAGGAAAAATAGTTGAAATTTATTAATTTTGGTATAAAAACTTCACAATCCTTTTTCTCCTCCTTTGGAGTAAGGTTTTTCAACCTTTTCATACATTTCCCAAATAGTTCCAATCGACAAAGGTGGTTTTTAATGTTGGGATTCAAAAGTTGCACTTTTTGACAAGAAGTTGCACTATGCAACATTGCAATATTGACAACTTTTTACAAAAGATGTCAATTGTTATAAAACATGTAAATTCGTAAGACTAGAATCTACTAAGGACCTTAAAAAGGTTAAATGGAAATTTTCAACCTTTAATAAGCATCCTAGACTATTCTAACACAATCTACCCAAAATTGTCCCAAAAATAACTAAGGTAGACAACTAGGTTTATAAGATCACCTAGTGTCCCCTTGCCTTACAAATATGACTTTATTGATGACATTGGTTCCAAGATCTAGTCAGTACCCTAACCCTTTGTTCTTGGGTCCACTGGTGTGTTTTTAGTGGATGAATTTGGGGGTGCTCCTACACCAGAAAGGTGTCAAGCCATTTGGACCTGACGACTTATCTACATTCATTGCAAAAACTGTGGATCTAACTTCTTTCAATGAGAAAGGTGCCATTAGGGCCTGGTTATCCAATTCTGAGACAATAGATGGTATGCAGTTGTGAATGGGAGGAGCCTGATTGGGAACTACATCTACCTCCATTGAGAGTAGATGGGAAAAAAATTTGATGGCTTCCATTTGGATATCTGTTTCATTATTAAGAATCAGACCATTTCCATCCTTAATTTGCAAGATTGAGTTTTGTGTCTTTTAACTTATGCTTACATTTGGAAAAAGGAGGTATTTCTATCTCCTTCCTGAAGCCACAACTCCCTCTATCTTTTCCTCTAGTAAATTTCCTCTCTCAATAGAACTTCATCTCATTTTAGATTAGTTAGTTTTGTTCCTCATATATTTCTATTGTCATGCCTTTACTCAGTTTGGTCTCCTTAATGTCTTCTAGATTATGTTGGATTTCAGCCTTCTGCTTAAATATATTCCCAATGGAGGTTTTATTCCAATTTTTCATATTTACTTTCATAAAGGCTAGTTTCTTGGACAGTTTGAACATGGCCGAACCAGCCACACGTGGGGTGTAGAGCCATGAGGTTTGCAATAATGTTAGAAAATTGGTGTCCCTAAACCACATTTTCTCAATTTTAAAGTATGGACGTGGTCTGATATTTTACAGAGCAAGTTGAATCTCTGTAGTTATGGGAAAATGTTCTGACCGTGTTAAGGAAAGGATAGAGTACTGCCATGCCCCATGCTCAGCCAACCAAAGGGAATTCACCAAAAACCTATCTAGCCTTTCTCCAAACAAATGAATGCCTTTCCACTTATTGGACCACAAAATTCACCCATTTGAGGGGACACAATCTAGTAACTGATAACCTTCAATAAAGTCTCGAAATTCATATGTAACTTTAGGAGATGGATTTTCACCCCCTATTTTGTCTTGAAGCCCTAAGGTGGCATTAAAATCCCCCCTAAAATAATTTTGTTTCCCTGAATTCCTGCCATGAGCTGAGAGAGTCAAGTCCAAAGCCTCTGTTTTCCTACTAGTGAAGTACGGCCATATACATTGATTAGGATAAAAGAGAGAGAAAAGATTGAGACTTCTACTGCCACCCAATTTTCATTCTTTGATATAAGGGAAACTTGGAATTTGTGTCTATTCCAAAGAATAGCCATCCCCCCAGAAGCACCTACCGAGGACGAAAGGAAAAAGCCCCAATGTTGCCAAGATGTGAAAAGTTTATTTCCTACTTCTTCCAAGAAATTTGTCTCTTGTAGTATCATTAGGTCTGCTTCCCCCACATGAATGTTTTTTTTGATGAGATGAGCTTTATTAGAGGCATTCAAGCCTCTAACATTTTGTGATAACATCCTCATACTCCTTTCAGAGAGATGGTTTCCCTCCTACTTCCAAATAGTTGTTTTGAAATCATCACTGAGGCGTCTTCCTTACATTTCCTAGGAGTCCTTTGGAAGTTGATGGTTAGTTGTGTTCCTATGGAAATCTCCTCCTTAAGTTTGGTCACCTTTTAAGGTCATCCCCTTGGCCACTTAAGGGAAATAATCTTTGCAGTCTTAGTTCTATCTAACATTGTTGGAAATATTGGGCATGAGACATCCATCTCTATTGAAGCATCCTCTACTAAATTCCCTCCCTCTTGTAATTTTTGGGCCTAATCTTCTAAATCTGAATATTCTTGTGAGTGGTTTGACCCATTGCTTAATTCATCAAGTTTGCCTTCCACAACATTCAATATTAAGGAGTCCACCATTAGGTCCATATCCAAGTTGGCTAGGTTGAGATCCTGAGTGATACTATTCCACTCTCTCCCTCTATCCCTGTTAGTGGAGATGAGTCTTTTTGCATGTCCCATTTGAATGGAAAGACCTATAAATGTACTGAGTGGTGAGAGGTCAATTCCTGATTTAGGAGGCTAGGATCAAGAATAGCTGAGTCCTTAATTTTCCTTCTCTCATTTAGGGAGACAGATGGAATTTGGGTCAGAACCCCTAATTCAACCAGAATAAATCCATCCTCAACTGCGAGTGCATTTGTTTTAATTGATTCTAAGTCATGTCTCATGAACTCAGTCGTCTCATAAACTTTTTTATTAGTATACTCTTCAGTATGTGGCTTCTGGTATGAGATTGCCAGTTGTTGAGAAGGAAATGAAGAACGTGAGCTTGTAGTAGGGCCCTTGATTTGGAGTGTTGGCCATGTGTGATGTGAAGCATTGTAAAGAAATAGGAATTAATAAATAATGGTAAAGAGATTGGCTATTATCCTTCCATAATATGGGGCAAAATGCCTTCTTAATGAGGATTGCACTTCTAGCCCCTGAACACTGTCCTGAGATTTGGCCTAAGGTTTCCCTGATAATGACCATAAGGTAGGATTTTAATTGTGATCCTTGAACACTTCAACCTCTACTATAATGGAGTCTTGACAATGAGTATTTAGATGTCCCAACTTCTCTAGACACTCGTGAATAATATTTTCCTTCTGAAGCACTAACCTTTGTGTCCAAGAGCCCCATTTAGATTTGATTTGAAGTTCCAAGGGGAACAAATTAGACTAATCAATGAGGATACAAACCATGAACTCCATGTGTGCATATTAAAATGGTAAGAGGTCATGCCTAATAAAAATCCCCACTCTATTTTCCAACATTTCAATAATATTTGGGTCCCTATATTCCAGTGGAAGTGAGGGAAGAGAGATCCAATTGGGAAAGAATCAACATGTCTTCAGGTGTGGGTCAAAATTAGGTGTCCAGAGCAATGTGAAAAGGCCAGAACCTTGACAAAACCACCCTTTCTCCTTATGGATAGAGTCTCTTTCTAAATTGGATTCAAATAATGCAATTAATAAATTTGATTCCTTGATTAAACATAAATAAATCTTGCAAACCCATCCACGATTTATAAGCCCAAGCCTTAATTTGGGGAAAAGTAACAAGAGGGTTAGCACACTTATTGATCATCATTGTCTGACAAAGAACACCAATCTGGTGTTGGAGCATATGTCTGGGGATTACAAAGGATGCTATGGGCTTCCCCTCATTAGGCTGATCAATTTTTGGTTGGACCTGTTTCCTTTTCCATTTCTTAGTAAGCTGCCCAAATTTGGATTGAAGGGGTCTCTATGTAGGGAAAGAGGAGGCCCAAGAAGTTTTGGATCTAGGGTAAGATTCTACGGGCTAAGATGCAAGGAGACTCACATAGAAGTTCTCAAAGGGGTGCCTACACAGATGTCAAATATAGATTGTTTACTCTTCAGTAGTTTTGGCCTCAGATTTCCCTTCCTCTTGGGATCCATCATGGGGTTTCCTTTCTCCCACCTAGAATATATTTGAAATTTTTTTCATTGGGAGCCATTAGTCTTCCTTGCATGGGAAGGACCTAGTGTTTCCTAAGGTACTTTACCTGATGTTTCTCCTACTTTGAAAGAAACAATACCCTGGAAAGCCCCTTTTATTTATTTATTCAGTAGAACCCCATTTTGCCCTTTCCCCTCAGAGGGATCCTGCTAGATTTTGCCTTCAACCGTGTGAGATCCCTTCCTTGGTGGATCCATTTTGTTATCTATTACCTTAGGATCTACCTTTTTAACATGGAAACGTGGGTTAACAAAAATGAGTTTAGCCGGTTGAACCACTTCCTTACCCTGAAAGATCTGCATAGGGTCCTTGTGGCCAGAATGTGTTTCCCTAACATTGCTTGGAAGTGGAAGAAATTTTTTTGCAAACCTATATGTCTGAAAACCTAGTATAGGATGATCCTCACATTTCTCCAAAACCCTTTGAACAATAGGCCAATGTCTAAAGATGTTCGCGAGATGCTTCTCTGCTATTGATTCCTTCACCATATTGTGTTGGTGCATTCCTCACCAATGATGGCCCTGTGGATTCTGACCCTGGCTGTTCCAGTACTGATACTGCCATTGTCGCTGACTTACACTACTCTACCATCATCGCTCTATTATTGAATTATATTTGATGACATAGTGATTTGATTATAGGATGATCAGGTATTATATTTTCATTGATGTCAACTATTGACCTTATGTTCTTAGTATGTTGTCAAGCATATTTGTGATGAATTATGAGTTTTAGTGACTTTCAGTGGTTTCTATCTTTACAGGAGACTTGTAGGTATGTCTCTGGATGTCAAATGCATGACCATTACTGCTGAAGTAAGTTTATGTGAAATTTGTAATAGAATAGAGTATAACAGTACAACTACTAGAACAATTAATGACAAGAGATGAATTATTTGAATGTGTTATAAAATATCTGATGTATCCTTTGGCATGATCATAGGATATGGAGGTTAATAGTGTTTAGATGCTACAGTTGTAATCATAACTACTTTGAATTTTCGGTGAGAAGGATAAGTGATCAATGAGAAAAAATAGTGTTATTCAAAAGGTTAAGTGTTCATGTTTGTGTTCTTGTGCTACCGATGACAAATCTTGTATCAATGATTGGTATCATTGTGGCGATGATTAACAATGAATGAGTCATGATCTGGTGATGTGTACTCATGATTGGAGGTGATGATCTGGCATCATATTGGTCATTGTTATCTTGTGGAGAAGATTTTAGAGGAAGTTTGCATATGGTCAAAATATGTTTGATTCTTTGACTCAATTTCATATGTAAAGCGTTGTGTAGGCCGACGCGGTCTTGTAAAATGTTTTTTATATTTAATTTTGTTATTTGGCACATCAAATTTGAGTGAGATGCTTTATAACTTGTTTTTAATGTTTGATTAAGGAGGTGGACTTATCAGTTCAGTATATAATGGTTGAATTTGAATGAAAAATCTGTTGATCATGTGTTGTGCAAGTGTGGTGTAAGGTGCATGTTGCGATCAAGACAAGGAAGAGTTAAGTATGCTCAGAAGATTTTGTGTGCTTTAGTGGATTCGATCAAGAAGAGGTAGTACTTTTTTGAAAATCATTGTTGTTGTTGTTGTTCCCTAAAAGTTACATTAGTTAAAATTCTCTAGCAAGGTAGATCCTAACAGATATTTATTGTAAATCTTCTAACAAGGTGACACATTATCTTGTGTTTTAAGTTCTCTAACAAGGCTACCCTTAATAGGGTAAAGGTTCTAATATGCCTAAGGTAAATCCCTTAATTGGGTAGCACCTAATAGTGTTTTTGTAAACTCCTAATAGGGTTAAGCTCCTCACAGGGCGTACTTCAGAAGAGCACATCATTTTAGTGGGTACTAATCCCCACCTTGTTTTTTTTTTCTATTTGGGTTTCCACGATATAAAATTGTGTCAAATTTGTGCATGGTCTTGAATGTTTATGATTTTCATTTGCTACTATTAAGGTTAATCTTGTGAATGGTGATTATTTAGTGTAAGTTGTTGAAAATTTGATTTATATGGTAGATTACTGATTCATCTGCCCCCTCTCAGTAATTTGATCTCAGGTCTAAGAATTGGTATCAGTGTTTTGGTCCTGTGTTGTGGTGAAGCTTAACAACTTGAGGAAAAGATCAAAGATGATGCAAAAGGAGGGTCCTAATTTCATAGGAGAGAACTACTCAATTTTGTGTGGTTGGATGAAGCTCTATATTAAGGGCTTGGGTGATCAATATAGGGATCATGTAGAGAATAGGTATACAATACCCCCAAGAAGCCTAACTCCATATCAGTTGAAGGTTAAGCATGAACATACTACTATGTGTGTGAAATAGTGCACCTGTTACCTATGACAAAACACTTCAATAGATCATTATATTAGTAAGCATAAAAAGCAAGGGTTTGAAGCTTTCCACTTTTGAACATATGGACCAATGATAGATTTGGAAGATGGAGAAGGATGATTCTTGTGTGCAAATGGAGGAACATAAGGTGTGAAATGACTATAGATATCTTTAGAGTGAGCTTCCTAGCCAAGGATCTTTTCTTTCAAATTAATATTTATACCCATAGGCTCATGTGTAACTTTGATAGGAGCCATTTTAATCAGAACCCTTGATGCTTGAGGCAACTTATTGTCATGTAAGGGATTTGGATGAATAATGGTTTCTTGAGGTGGATATGGAGTTTTATATGAAAGAAATGATGGAACATGTTGATCTTGACAAGGGTCTTTGTATAATGCAGGAAGAGTACCTTGATCTTGATTTTCAATAGAAGTATTAAGATCTTGCTTAGGAGATGGAGGGATATGTAGCTCTTTAGATGGAGGAATATCTTTTGAAGGAAATGAAAAGATACAAGGGATTCATCTTCAGATTGTAGGGATATGGGATCTTCATCGAATGTTGGAGGTGATAGGATAATGTCTTGATCTTGATCATTAGTAAGACTTGTTTCTTTGTTCTTTTTATCATCCTCTTGACATGAATCTACTCCAAAGAAATAGATAGGAGTTTTAATCTTCATGAGGCATTCTAGGGAATTATCAAAAATAGGCCTTGAAGTACATCAAATCTTAGGGTCTTTGATCTTGGGAGCATGGAATATACTTGCCACAAGATATAGATTAGCTTGGATTTATTTCAAAGGCATCCCTTGAGGGTAGGCATAGTTATTATAAAAATCATTAGGATATTTGTGTGATGAAGGAATTTTTTATATCCTTGAAGCTTTGTCAGATTAAGGAATAGCGGAAGAAGTAGAAGTATCATGTAGCTCATTTCTAGATATAGGGTCATGATTTTGATCATGCTTGGGATTGGTGTCTTCATTTGATAATTCATGAGTATCTTCAACTTTGATTACGACATCATCAATTAGATCTTGGATTTTATGTTTTAACTTCATGCAATGTGAAGTTTTATGCTCATTATTTTGATGATAGGCACAGTATGTACTCACAAATGACATTCCACCTGAGGTGGTTTGAGGCAATGTGATGAGATTGTTTTCAAGAAGCTCTGCCAACATTGTTGTATAAGATCGTCACAAAGGAGTAAATGCTCTATCCCTTGGAAATGTAGATCCACTTGAACTCTCCAAAGAGATGTTGGGATCAATATTATGAGGACGTTGATCAAAGATAGGATCGACATAATCTTGTGAAATAATCTCTTTATCAAAGATAGGATTACCATGAGTAGGTTTCTCCTTTTTTGAAGAATGTGAAGACATGTGTGTCTCTGATCATAGAGAAGAGGAAAGATTGATCTCAGTGAAGATCCCTTTGATGAGGTATCATTTTCTTCTTTTAAGTCTTTAATTTCAGATTTCAAAGCTTGCATTTTCATAGATAAGGTGTTAATGAGAATCTCTTCTTTATAGGGTTTATTCCATTTGTTTTCAATCATCGTAAGATTGCCTTGATCAAAGTCTCAGAATGGTGCCAAAAGGATTTCCAAATTGTCCCCAAATATGTGAGTTTGGGTTTGATATTTCAAAGTAATTGATTCCAGTGTCAGAAGGTTAGAATACCCAAATAGTGAGCTCAGAATCAAGTTTTTTTAAAAAGTGGATAGACCACACATATTGAGTCTGATTGCGAGAAACCGACAGGACATGCAAGGTAGACGTTTGATTTTTTTTTTCAACATAGCAATAGTGAAACCAGAAAAGACAATAGGGATAGAATAAAGAGCCAAAAGGGTATCCAAATCTACTGAGTTTTTCTGAGAAACTAATCTACAAGTGCCCACTATCCTAGATTCGAGCCCCTAGATGCAAGCCGAGAAATACAGTATGCAAGCTTCTGATGACCTAAGATGCAAGATTTCTTCCTAGATGCAATGAAGTGCTAACCAGATACGATGCAGGATACTAGATATGAGCCAAGATACAAGATATGAGCCAGGAAATCTGGGATACGAGCCCAGATACCAAATTTGAGCTAGGAAATCCAAGATATGAGTTTCTGATGTTTCTGTCAAATTTTGTCAGTTTGTAAATTTTGCCTTGAAAGTGCGTGAAGTTTGTTTGGATCTGTGATTGTGTTTGGAGACTTTCTAGTGAGAAAAAAACACATCTATATCAAGGATTGAATTTTTTTGCTTGTTTTGAAGGTGTTAATCTTGTTAGTAAACTTTTAAACATGTCAAGCAAATTTGCATTGTTAGGGGAACAAACACATCCTTATGCTCTATTTTCTAGGTACAAGATGAAAATCCTTGCTCGTTGACTTAGGTACACACTCAAATGCTAATTAGAATATAACCATCACCAAGCATACAATGGCTCCAGTCATGATGTTGTATTAGTTGACTCCAAATGCAAGTGAGGGCATGATATGACGAGTGTCTTGGGGCAATTAATTTTTTCCTTGCACAAGGATTATCACCCTTTCAAAGATGAATTGGGTAGTTTTGTCTATGAAGTTCATTGGTTATGATGGGGCAATCCATTAGAAATCATCTCCCATAGAATTTCACAAGGAAAAATTGAGGTGTATAGCCCTATGAGTACCTAAATATGTGTAGTCTCACAAGCCATATTCAAGCGGCTCTGCTCTACACATACCCAAGCATGTTCAAGGAATGATGTCAAAATTCCAGGAACAAAACTGATTCTATCTTCTGAGGCTTTGGCCTACGAGGAAGCAATTATTTATAGTGAGTTGGAAGGGTTGGCGTAAAACCTATCCTCACTTGGGTCATTCTGGAGAGAGTTTTTCCTCAACTGCCAAGCCCTCTACTATTAAATAAGCATACAAAGGATTGGCAAGCGTAGGATTTCTAGATTTCTGATTCTTCAAAAGAAGAAGAGCATACTCTCCTAGTCCATGCTGTTTTCTTCCAAAATACGCAAATCAATATTTGTTCCTTCAAGCTATGTTGATCCTGATTTAGATGTTCCTATTTTATGAAAATAGGATGCGTGAAAGAAAATTTGGTTTGTTCAGTTCCACCAAAGTTAGATGATTTGCTTGTTCAATTTCTGATCCAAAACTTAGACAATGAGATTTGCTTGTTCAATTACTCGCAATGTTAAGTGATTTGTGTTGTTCAATTACTGATCCCAAAAATGAATTAAAGTGTGAGTTTGTTTGTCCATTTATCTCCAAATTTATTTACAAGTATTAAACAAATGTCTAATTTTCTGATTTTCCTTAAAGGAAAAAAGCATAGTAATCTGGTCGATTTAACAAATGTTGAGAAACTGTGTTAAGTTTTGAAAAAGCTTTGTAAATGGTTAGTACTAAAATTAGTTTAAAAACCCCTGTGAACACACACATTAGCCAAGTCTTCCTAATCCCTTATCAGCAACCTGCACGCATTAGTTAGGCTGTCAAAAGATCAAATCAACAACTAGTTAAAGTGTTAGGGGTTAGGCAATGAAGTTCACAAAAATTTCAACCATACGCGATAATAGAATTATAGGAAACGATGCAACAAACCATATACAAGCCTCTCTACCAGATGTGATAGAGTGTTTACCAAATGCGAGCCTACACTGAAAATGACCTAGGAAATCCTGGATACAAGCCTAGATTTCTGCGATGCAAGGGCGTATCCTGGATGCAAACTTCTGCTACCAAAAATGAGCCTGGATCTGAAATATGGGAAGACAAATTAGTGAAAAATGAAGCTAAAATGAGGCAAAATCTAAAATTGTGCCCCACGGTGGGCGTCGGAAGTGTGTGTGTGAAATAGTGCACCTATTACCTATGACACAACACTTCAATAGATCATTATATTAGTAGAAAAGAGTAAAAAACAAGGGTTTGAAGCTTTCCGCTTTTGAACATATGGACCAAGGATAGATTTGGAAGATGGAGAAGGTTGATTCTTGTATGAAAATGGAGGAACATAAGGTGTGAAATGAGTATCAACATCTTTAGAGTGAGCTTCCTGGCCAAGGATCTTTTCTTTTAAATTCATATTTATACCCATAGGCTCATGTGTAACTTTGATAGGAGCCATTTTAACTGGAACCCTTGATGCTTGAGGCAACTTATTTTCATGTAAGGGATTTGGAGGAATACTGGTTTCTCTAGGTGGATATGGAGATTTATATGAAAGATATGATGGAACATGTTGATCTTGACAAGGGTCTTTGTATAATGCAGGAAGAGTACCTTGCTCTTGATTTTCAATAGAAGTATTAAGATCTTTCTTAGGAGATGGAGGGCTATGTATATCTTGAGATGGGGGAATATATTTTTGAAGGAAATGAAAAGATACGAGGGGATCATCTTTAGATGTAGGGATATGTGATCTTCTTCAAATGTTGGAGGGGATAGGATAATGTCTTGATCTTGATCATTAGTAAGACTTGTTTCTTTGTTGTTTTTATCATCCTCTTAACATGAAACCACTCCAAAGAAAAAGATAGGAGTTTTAATCTCCATGAGGGATTCTAGGGAATTATCCAAAATAGGCCTTGAAGTACATGAAATCTTAGGGTCTTTTATCTTAGGAGCATGGAATGTACTTTCTGCAAGATATAGATGAGCTTGGATTTCTTTTAAAGGCATCCCTTGAGGGTAGACATAGTTATTATGAAAAGCATTAGGATATTTGTGTGATGAAGGATATTTGGATATCCTTGAAGCTTTATTAGATGGAGGAATAGCGGAAGAAGTAGAAGTAGCATGTAGCTCATTTCTAGACATAGGGTCATGATTTTGATCATGTTTGGGATTGGTATCTTCATTTGATAATTCATGAGTATCTTCAACTTTGATTATGGAATCATCAATTAGATCTTGGATTTTATGTTTAAACCTCATGAAATGTGAAGTTTTATGCTCATTATTTTGATGATAGGTACAGTATGTACTCACAAATGAAATTCCACCTGAGGTGGTTTGAGGCAATGTGATGAGATTTTTTTCAAGAAGATCTGCCAATATTGTTGTATAAGATCATTTCAAAGGAGTAAATGCTCTATCCCTTAGTAATGTAGATCCACTTGAACTCTCCAAAGAGATGTTGGATTCAAGATTATGAGGACATTAATCAAAGATAGGATCAACATTTCTGGAATGTGTGTGTGAAATAGTGCACCTGTTACCTGTGACACAACACTTCAATAGATCATTATATTAGTAGAAATGCATAAAAGCAAATGTTTGAAGCTGAATACTAAAACCGATCTATTGCTTCATATCTAGGAGGATTTTGAAGAATGCCATAATCATGCCCTCAGATTATGCACAAATCAGTGACAAATACAACCTAAGAATGGAAGATTTGGATTAAAACTAGTCTAAATGCTCACTAAACATGCATATTAGTTCTAAAGAAGCATGATAATAACAAAGCATAATATCAAAACTACAATGCAATATGAATTCTCTAATTAATCTAAACATCATAACAATGATTTCAACTCTAAAATTATGGGCCTTATAAGAATGCATTCAAAAATTAAGGGCCATTTGAGCTCAAAAACTCATTCTATTTATAAAAGAAATGAGGAGAGAGAGGGGGGACAAGGGTCATTAAGGGAGTTGTAAAAATCATTAATGAGGTGTAAGAGGCATTAATACTAAAGGAATTAATGAGGCATGGTGGAGGGAAAATGCATTAAATGCAAGCATTTAAGAGGCATTTAAGAAGCATGGTGAGGGTGTAGAGTCAAGCTTGAGAAAGTTGACTTTCTCAAGTGGGTTGAGTTCTTAATCACATATTTAGGAATGTGACATCATTAGGAAGTGGGTTAGGATAGGATTAAGATTACAATTGGACTTAGCATGGGGTGAATAGGTTGGGATGGGTTTGAACCTAGGGTCAAGGTGGTTGAGGTAGGTTAGGCTAGGGTTTAGGGGAATATTAATGAAATGAATTATAATTAATATATTCATTCAAAAATAGGAAAATCAATTATTTAAGCATTTGACTGTTTTAGATAATTAATTAAGACTATATCTAATTAATTAGATTAATTTAGACTAGAAGATAGGATTTGCAAGTGATTAGATATAATAGGGATTTATTTAATTCCTTTTAAATTAATTACCTTAGCTAGGTTTGATTTGAATTGAATTGATTGGTTTTGATTGGCTAAGATGATTAATAAAATTTAGTGATTGAATCAATTAGGAGATTAAATCTGATTCAAATGAATTATGCCAGCTGATTGAAGAGTTGTCTAGACATAATTGGGGTTATGATCACACTTAGGGAAAATAGGGTCTATGGTCAGAGAAGACCAAATCCAGGTGGTTACAACTACTACTATAGAAGCTATTGCAAGTACTCTTTTAGATGTAGAGTATGTTGATATTAAAGATTTAGATACTTCTTATGAAATGTGGGAGAAGTTGAAACCTGTCTATGGTGGAGATCCACATGTGCAGAAAGAAAAGTTTGATAGCTTAAGAGGAAATAATGATGAGATGAGAATGCAAGATAATGAGAACATTGAGCTATACAGTTAGAGAATCAAAGAAGTTGTTGCTACTATCTGAGGTGTTGGTGGTAATATTCCTGAGGAGGATGTGGTAAGAATAATGTTAAGAACTCTATTGCCTTAGTATTCTATTAGGGTTTCAGCTATTCAAGCTCAGATCTTAAGAAACTTTTACTATTACTTTGGATGCAATAATAGGGAAATTAACTGCTATTGAGTTAAGTAATTATGAAAATAGCATGCCTAAAGTTGAAGATTTTTTCAAGTCATCACTGACTCTTGTACCATCTAGGAAAGGAAAGGAGATGTCTAACAGTTCTTTAGTATGTCACTCTAATGACTATGAATCTATCTTATCTGAAGAGAGAGATCAAAAGGATATGGAAGCCTTTATTGCTAGAAGGTTTCCTAGATGGAAAGGTAAATACAAGGGTAAGTTGACTTTGAAGTGCTTTGCATGTAACAAAAAATGGACATATTTTCTCTAGATTCCCTGGAAATGATAGGAAGTAAAGGCCAAAAGCTTCAAGGATAAGAGTAAGAAAGCCTGCTACCTAGCTAAGGAAGGTGAATGGCTGATGAGGAATCTGATGGAAGAGATGAAGAAAAAATTGTGTTTGTTACAATTATGGAAGTTCCCTCAGAAAAATGTGAGAAATATTTGGTTTCTAACATGAATCAGAGTGGAAACTAGATTATTGACAGTGGGTGCACTCATCACATAAATGATTATAAAAGCAAGTTAATCAAGTGGTAAGGTTTGGGATTATGCTCCCTGTTTGGTGAAAGGTAAATGATCCATTGCTTTGAATGATAAAACTATTTGTGATGATGTTTACTAGGTTTATGATTTAAGATATAATTTGTTAAGTGTTTCTCAATTAAATAACAAACGTTTTATATTAGAGTTAAATGGAGGTTCATGTAGAATTATTGGGAAATTAGGAGAACTAATTGGTATTGGTGAACAAACAAGAGGTAACTTGTTCCATCTAAATTCTACTACTAAAAGTTATCTGATTCATAAGGTTGAAGATTGTTTTTTGTGGCATAAGAGGTTATGTCATGTAAATTTTGATAACTTGATAAAAGTTAGTAAGATGAAGTTGGGTATGTGCAGAAGTTGGGTATGTGCAGGATCATGGTATGCCAAAAAATGGCGATGTGAAAAAATGACCTTTTCACTCGTCCAAACGCGCACCTAAAAGTTTGTTGACTTTTTAGTAGGCCTGGGTGTCAGTACAACTGGCCAAGCCAAAAGCGAAAGCTAAAGCATTATCGGATATTTGATATTACCAGATATTCGATAATATGAGATATCTGATATTCATCAGTGACAATAAATTGTTGCCCACGACAACGTTCAACATTTTCATTGTGAAAATGTTGAAGTAGTCAAATTTGGCTTGAACCTTTTCATTTTCATCGTAATTTGAATGTTTATTTTACTTTTCGTTACTATTATATTTTAACAATATTAATATTATATTTATATAATATTAATATTATATCCTAGAAAAGTAACTAGTTACCAAGGCCAGTGGTAACTAGTTCTTCGCGGCCCCAACAATCTCAACACTCATCACAACTCATCAGTATGCCACCACCACCAGGTTTGGGAGGCATGGAAATGCCACCATCATCATCCCATATGGTAAACATAATATTATATGTTGTAATTGTTTTGTCACCTGTTTTAAGCTTGTTTCCATTGTAGAAAATGGGGGTTTACCTATTTGGGTAAAAGCCTTCAGTTATGTCCGTGCATTCTACCGTTACGTTCATTTTCCTCTTCCCTTTTTCAGTTTGCTACCCAAATTATACAATTAATTTTATGAGAGATTATCCCTTTTACTCCAAACAAAAAATGTTGAGTATTGACATTCTCATGACTTATGTACCCTCTTCATACCGAAACAATGTAGTGACTAGAATTTTAAATTTAAATAAGGAAGAATTGCTAATGAGGCCTTGAAATGGATGGTTGTCAACGTGTCATGACTTTCCCCTGCACAATATCAATAAAAACAACTTGGAATCTAAAAACATAAAAACTAGGAAAAAATGTTGTTAAGAACTACAAAGAATGTACTAAATTTTTTTTTTTTTTTCTTTCAAAAAATCGAGGCTATGTTAGTCTAAAGAACAAGAGATATAGGGAAGATTGAAAATGATAATTGGAAGGGAATACTGCCATCATATTTTTTAAAAGAATATATACTCAACGTAATATTAATATATTAATATAGATATAAATATAATATTAATATTTATAATATTAATATTAATATTAATAATATATTAATATTAATAAATAAATAATACTAATATTATACTATTATACAATAGAGAAATAAATAATAATAATATAATACTAATATTTAAATAATTATATAGTACTAATGCTATTACCATCTAATATTAATATTAAAAAAAAAATTATAATATATAACCTAAAAATATAAAATCATAAAATTGGAAAAAAACCTAAAATCATAAAATTGAAAAGAGCTGAAATCGAAATGTTGAATTTGGGTGGGAGTTATCGGATATCTGATATTATCGGATATACGATTAGGCTTGGTTTTTGCTTTGGGTTTTGGCTTTGAAATGCCAAACATGGATGGTCAACCCAAACGACATGTTCACCATATTTCCTCTGATCTCGAGACTTTGACCATGTAGCTGACAACCTTTTTTACCCGAAATTGATGAAACAAAAAGGGTTTCTTAAAGACATTATCATCTTTCTATCAATATAGTTGCTGTCAAAATTCAAATTCAGTAAGTAATTATTACTTATTTTCCAATTGAGTTATCTCTAAAGTCCTAATTGACAAACTAATTGAAAAACAATTATAACTTTCAAACGGTTTAACCTTTTTGAAATCTAAAACATGCATCACAATCTATGCTTCGCCTACTATAAGAAAAAAAATGTTTTCAAACTTGTAAAGTTTTGAATTAGTTAAGGTGGTCAGACATGAGAGTTTTTTTATTTTTAATAAGTTGTAGCAGAAAATTCATAATTAATTATTTATTTTGTAAAAATTTACACAAAAATATGTGTTACATTCGAGCATGAGTCTACTACTTATATCTAGAATCTTGTGAAAATATATCATCATTTGATTGTGATTAAGGTGGTCATACATATACATACTTGTTTATCTTTTTCCTGAAATTTTTCATACTACTGCATTGAAATCTAAAATATTGAACAATTAGATTAATTTTTTTTTAGTCAAGGGCTAGTAGTTTAGAAATTAAATTCAATTTCCTACAGATTTTGTTCTTACAAATTTTTCACATAAGGTTGATAAGATGTTAAACTTTTTACGTCAAGTTGACTAACCTTGATTTTTTGATTTTTCATTGCCACTTAAGGCCATAGCTTGGTATACCATGATCCTGCACATACCCATCTATTAGATATAGAAGGCACTATACCTGAGGAATTGTATGGAAAATTGGAAATTAGAAAACAACTTGTACATATTCAAGATGAGGCTATAAGAAATCAAGCTATTGAGGATATGTTGTCAGTATTTTCAGTATAGGAGAGAGAAAGAATACTGGGAGCTCTCAAACTCCTGTTGAGAACGAAAGCATGATTAGTTAAAATTATGGGCAGGAAATATGAAGAAGTCATAGAAAAGAATCAGAAGGCATTAGATCAGATACTTATGAGTGATATTCTTGAGAAGACTTCAGCTCCTAAACCTACTATGCCTACTCCTTCAGGAATTGGAGAGAGCTCTAAGAAAGTTGAGGTAAGTGTTGAGAAGAGCGAAGATATCATGCAACCTGATTTCTATGTTTTTGGTGTGCATGTGACCCTTGACACTTCACTTGATGAGAAAGATCCATTTGAAGGGAAAATAAAAAATACAATGGTTGATGAGGAAAAACATAAAGAGGAAGAATAGAAAGAGGAAGAACAAAAAGAGGTAGAGCAGAAAGAAGAAGAGGTAAGAGTTGAAGTTAAAACTGAAATTGACACATCTACTATTCTATTGTTGGTAAGTAAGGACAAATCTGTAACTACAGATGTTGACGGCATGGATGAGGATGAACTAATGAGACTAACCTTCATCGCATTCTCAAAAGAAAAAGAGAGATCTGAGAAGAAAGGTGACAAGAATACCAAGGTAGTGACCAAGGGAAATTGATATTGTGAATAAACTCCTTCTAGTACCTATTGTTTTTCAATGTAAAGATGAAGTAGAGAACCTAAAATTGGCACTAGATGATTTCGATGGTCATTATGAGTCCTTAGTGAATATTGTTGAAGAGAAGGAAGAGAAAAGTTATTTAGAAAATAAGTTGAAGGAAGTATACTAGTCTATTTCATGGGACTTGGGCATTCTCAGATCAGCTATATCAAAGACCACAAGTTGTGTCACACATGGAAGGATGCTATATAGCTACTGTATGAACCCTATCAGACACATTCAAGATATTGAAGAAATTATTGCAAAGGACAGGGCAACTCTGAACAACATGATGAACAGTTGTGAGACCTCCTCACAATCTGTAGTGGAAATGGACAGAGAGGTAACAAGGATTATTGATAAGTTGAATGTATTGGATATAGAGAAAGGGAGAGTAATGACAAGATTTGGTTTGATGAAGAGCCTAATCACTCCTAAGCTATCAATTCTTGAATTTCATCTATCTGACATGGAGAATACTACAAAATCATTGACAAACTCTATGCCCACAAAGTTAAAAGCATTAGAGATATCATCCTATGCACTGAATGGACTAATTCATGTAAGTCAGTTATTGGTAGAGTCATGAAATGTGAAAGTGAAGATCTTGGAAGATTCTTTTCAAGATATTCTGAAACTGGTGAGCAAGCATTAATTCTACATTTTTTTGAAAATTTCGGATGCACCTTTTCCATTGTTGTCAAAGGGCGAGAAGATAGAAGAGAAACATGAGAGAAGTAGTAGATAAGAGAACAATTTTATGTTGGGACACTTAGTCATTTTTTGATAAGTTCTGCCATCAATGCCAAAGGGAGAGATTGTTGGCAAGTGATGGTTTTGGTATGTTATGAGACACTTAATGGTTGTCATTTATGGCAACACCTCTGATAGTATGATAGAGATAAGTATAGTTTTGATGATTCAATTTAGAAATCGACTAAGTATAGAAACACATTTATAGAGTATAACAATATTATCTTGGATAACGAAGATCGAGTACTATGGTTTATGATGAGCAAGCTTAGAGGAAGATACTATGGAGTATGTATGACATCCACCTAAGAGCAATTTGTTTTTGGTGATGATTACGGAGAGTTAGAGTGATTTGAAGACATGCGAAGATAGCAAAACAGTGAAACAAAGAAGTTGAACAGTCATGATGATTAAGGGAGTATGACGTGGACTCCTAGTGTGCTAAGTTAGATTATGATTTTGGATAACCTATATTTTGGTTATGTAAGAGCCTCGACTTTGTATTTACTATTTACATTATTAATTCTATTTTGTAATAGAGAGACGAATAAGTGATAATGAATAAGAGAGTTGACTAGATGTTGAAAATGATATATATATGGAGAACATCTTGTAAAGAGAATATGTAAGATGTATGTGTGATATGTGATATGTAAGGATGTGAATGAGATATATGATAACAGATGCTAGAGCAGAGGTTGACAAAGATTATTGAAGAGCTACAATTGGAACTATCTAAGCATTGAAAATGTTGGTTTTTTTCATTACTAAGAACACTTTGTAACAAAAGTATTGATTGTACGATCTGTAAGCTCAGTGTAACCCTAAAAAGGTGTTGTATACCTTTAATAGGGTTGTTATTCCATTAACAAGGAAATTTACTATGTAATATTCATCTCCTAACAGGGATAGGTCTCCTAAAAGGGAAATTATACTTTAGTGCATGTTTTTGGGTACCATCTGTTGGATGATATTAGTTTTGGTTACTGATCATGTTGTTGATATTCACATTTTTTCACTGATGTCAACATATATTTCTATGGAGTAGACAGACTAGATACTTAACTGGAAGAAGTGTATGGACACTGTACAAATGATTTAGAATGATCGAAGTTGGATTTATGTAGAAGGATGTGTGTTGAACTTACTCCTAAGGTCGCTTGGCTTGATGCTACAGATTGTGGATGTTACAGTTGATATGGTGAAGACTCATTTTTCTGGACTGTAACTATGATTCTGGACAAAGCAGGTCTTTGTGTTTTGGGTATGTCTTTCTAGCGAAGATATTTTAGAACTTGTGAGATTACTAATGGACAACTGACATATGATAGAGTAATGCATTGAGTTCAATTGTTGATTGGATACAGATGATGTCACCTATGGCGTGTATTCTGGAGAAGACCTATTTCTTGGCCAACTTCAGACATGTAGCGGGTGAAATTAATTATGAGCATGGATTGTGGATCTGGAAGTATATGTAATGAATTGTAAATGTTGTATACTTGTTATAGATATCGTGTGTATCTTAGCAAGGGGCTATGTAATTATTTGTATGATGGAAAGCCTTAATTGGCCGACCAAGTTAATTATGTTTTAGGAAAGCTTAACTGGCTGCCCTAATGAATTATTGTAAGAGGGTATGTATGAAACATAAATTCTTGTGAATAAGTGTGATAGAGAAAAGAAAGAGAAGATTAGAAGCTATGAATCTTGTTGACTATTGGATACAAAGTAGAGTTGATACATCATTGGAACTGACTAAGAAAAGACAATTGCTATCAGACAGTTTGTTGGACTGTGTATTTTCTTTATACACTTGATTCAGATTGTGAATCCTTGAGGGTGGCTTTAACCTTCTTTGGCCAGTGTGCCTTGGCAGTGAGCCTACTATTTTCCTTAACTCCTAATAGGGTCTGTCTCCTAACAGGGACTATGTACTGTAATGTTGTAATAAGCTCCTAAAAGGGCTAATATCTTTTAACAGGGATACTATACTCTTAGTACATTATTTGTGGGTGTTAATTCCCACCGAGGCTTTACCTTTAATAGGGTTTCCTTGATAACAAATATTATGTTATGGTGTTTTCTATTACTGTGTTATCATTTACATTTGCAGATTTGGTTTATAAAGTATAAAGTTTAATAATCTAGATTACAACTGATTCACCCCCCTCTTAGTTGTCTTGTGGAACTTTATTCCTAACAATTGGTATCAGAGGTACTGGTCCTTAGAGATAAAGTTTAACAACTTGAGGCAATCCTAAAGATGACTTACTACAAGAAGGATAGTCAAAAGTTTGATCCTGAAAATTTTGACAGTTGGCAGAACAAGATGAGAACACATTTTCTATGTCTAGGACTTAACTACTGGATGATCACAAAGAAGAAAGAAAATTTAGCAACTGAGGATGAATTAGAGAAGGCTTCTGAAGATCAAAAGAAGTTATTTTGATTTAATATGGTTGCAAGGGAATCTTTGATCAGTTCTCTATCATAAGGAGAATTCACTAAAGTAAAGGACTTGGATTCTGCACATGAAATCTGGACAAGACTAAATGCACTATATGTTGGAGACAATTTTACAAAGCAAGAAAAGTTACAGAACTGGAAGACAAAGATGGAATCACTGAAGATGAGAACATCAGAGCATATGCGCAAAGAATTACATAGGTGGTGACTGGTATTAGGAACTCTGGAGGAACTTACAGTGATGAAGAAGTAATTACAAAGATACTGAGATCTTTGACATCTGCATATAGAACCAAGGTTCATGCTATAGAGGAGATCATACCTTTGACACCGAACTTCACCAGAGAAATGTTGATTAGCAAGCTAACTACATTTCAAGCCACAGTAATGGGAGACACTCTACGTAAGGTTGAGTCAGCATTCAAAGCAACCGTGCACAAAAGAAAAATAATCTTACTTGGAAATGCAAGCATGGGAAGTAATGATCTAAGAGAAGAACTTGGAGCCTATGCTGATGAATGGGAAAAATACAGGAAGAAGAAAGAAAGCTAGATGAAATTGTTGCACTAATTTCCAGAAGAGAAAACAGAGGTAAGGGTAAGTTTGAGGGCAAATTACCTTTGAAATGTTTTTCATGTAAAAAGATCGGTCATTTTGCATCTAGATGTCCTACAAGAATTCCAAAGCACAAACCTAAGTTTTTCAAGTCTAAGTTCTCAAAGGATAAGGAATGTTATTATGCTAGTGAATGTATATCTGATTATGAGGATGGTGATTATGATGAAATTGGATTTATTGCTATTAAGGATGATGAACCTATGCATGAAGAAAAAGTACTAGTATCCCAAGTTGAAAAGAAATCTGAATGGGTCATAGATAGTGGCTGCTCACATCCTATGACTAGAGATAAAAATAAGTTTGTGAGTTTGAAAACACATGATGGTGGTGTTGTTAGATTTGGTGACAATACTCCTAAACTTATTATTGGAGTTGGATCTATTTCTCTGGATGGAAAGACTAACACTGACAATGTATTACTTGTTGATGGACTTAAGCACAGTTTGTTGAGTGTTGGATAGCTAGTGGACAAGGGTTATCAACTAAACTTCATAAATGGAAAATGTACTATCAAGAGTAAAATATGAGACTTGATAGCATCTAGTACTAAATCTAGAGGTAATGTATTTGAGTTAAACACATCTGAAGATTCTTTTTTTATTGCAAAGGTTGATGACAGTTGGCTATGGCACAGAAGATTTTTTCATGTTAATTTTGATAAAATGGTAAAGGCAAGTATGAAAAAAGCAGTAAGAGATCTACCTAAAATTGTAAAGCCATCTAACACTATGTGTAGAGAATGTGTTATGGGGAAAATGACTAGAAGCACTTTCAAGAGCAAAGCCTATTTAGAAAAAGGAAAGTTGGATCTGGTGCATAGAGATCTATGTGGTCCTACAAGAGCAAGATCATACTATGGTGAAAGGTATTTTATACTTTTTGTGGATGAATTTTCTAGAATGATGTGGGTTACATACTTAAGAGAAAAATTTAAAGCATTTGACAAGTTCAAGTTATTCAAAGAAAAAGTTGAGAATGAATCTGGTTTGAAGATGAAATGTTTGAGATCAGATAGGGGAGGAGAGTTTACATCAAAACTGTTCAATGCATACTATGAATAAAATGGAATACATAGACAAACTTCAACACCTAGAAATCCACAACAGAATGGGATAGCAGAGCGAAGAAACAAAACCATATTAGATGCTGCAAGGACTATGTTGCTGGAAGGAAATGTATCACATGTTCATTGGAGAGAAGCAGTTGGCATTGCTGTGTACACATTAAATAGAATTCAGATCAAAGAAGGTACAAATAAAAATCCTTATGAATTATGGTTTAATCATGCACCTACTGTGAAATATTTTAGAATATTTGGTAGTAAATTCTATATTAAGAGAGATGATGAGATAGGCAAGTTTGATGCTAGAAGTGATGAAGGAATCTTTCTTGGTTATTCCACTAAGAGTAAATCATATAAATGTTTCAATTTAAGATTGAGGAAACTAATTGAAAGTGCCAATGTGAGAATAGATGAGAAATTTCAAATTCAGGAAAGAATATATGATTGTGGTTAGATAACAAAAACAAGAGAAGTTGCTACTGAACCTGAAGGACCCTTGATGATCGAGAATGAGATTGAAGAAGAAGAACAGGCTGAAGCTACTGAGACATTAAAGACACCAAGGTATGTCAAGAAAAACCAACTTGAAGATGAAATTATTGGTGATGCAAACAAAGGCATGATGACTAGATCTAAAGTTAGAGATGAGATCTATTTGATTTCTCAAGTTGAACCAAAGACTACTGATGAAGCATGTAAAGATGAATCTTGGACTAAAGCTATGGAAGAAAAACTAGAACAAATAAAGAAGAAAAACAATTGGGAATTGGTTCCAAGACCTAAACAAAAAAATGTGATTGGCACTAAGTGGGTTTTCAGAAACAAGATGGATGAAGAAGGCACAATGGTAAGAAAAAAGGCTAGACTGGCATGTAAAGGCTACTCACAACAAGAAGGCATAGACTATGAAGAGACATTTGCACCTTTTTCTAGATTGGAAGTGGTGAGACTATTCCTTTCTTATGTTGCACATAAAGATTTCAAAGTGTATCAGATGGATGTGAAGTCGGCATTCTTAAATGGTGATCTAGTAGAAGAAGTATACATTGAGAAACTTGATGGTTTTCCTTTGACAAATGATGAAAACATGGTTTGCAGACTGAAGAAGGCATTGTATAGACTAAAATAAGAACCAAGGGCACGGTATGCAAGATTGGATAAACATCTACTTCGTCTTGGTTTCAGAAAAGGTAATGCAGACAATAATTTGTATTTAAGAACTGATGAAGATGGAATCTTGATTATAGAAGTTTTTGTTGATGATATCATTTTTGGAGGAAATGATAAAATGAGTAAAAAGTTTTCTAAATAAATGGGGAATGAGTTTGAAATGTCAATGTTTGGTGAGATGAAATATTTTCTTAGTTTGCAAATTAATCAAAGTAAGAATGGCATATTTATATCTCAGACCAAGTATCTTAAGGAAATGTTGAAGAAATTTGGAATGGAAGATTGTAAACCTATTGGTACACCCATGGTGATAGGGAACAAACTAACTAAAAATGATGAGACTCAAAGTGTTGGGCAGACTAAGTACAGATCAATGATTGAAAGTCTACAATATCTGACACACACTAGACCAAATATTACCAATGTAGTTGGAATTGTGGCTAGATATCAGACAGATCCTAAAGAGACACATTTTTCTACTGTGAAAATAATTTTTAGATATTTGAAAGGAATAGTAGAGTATGGATTATTGATGAAGGGGACTCCCCTTAATACCACAAGTACACAACAAAAATAGAGAGAAACAACAAAAATTTGCAACAACAGAAAATTGGCTTCTTATTGGCTCCACAAATGTCAAATTAAAAACTTTAGAATTACAATATCAAAAGCCACATGGGCATCCCTTACAATAATCTGTAGGACAAAGCCTCAAATAACCACCCAGAACTGCCCTAGAAAACACTACGGGCCTTCCTTAAATAGGCAATTT